>VYZV01014938.1:23881-37778 GCA_013401275.1 Pandion haliaetus | reverse complement strand
TTTCTGAGATAGAAAGGCTTCAATTGACATCAGAGGGCTTTAGAATTGCTTCTTACTGTTTACATACTTTTTAACAAGGCTGAATTCCCTTTGTAGAAATCATTAGTGCAGAATTCTTTAGCAGACTACATTCACTTCAGTCATTTTGGTTGCTGTTTATTCTGAAATGATTTAACATTCAAAGCAAATGAAGGTCTGCTGCAGTAAAAAGACAACTTCTTGCTGTGCCTCTCTGTGCCACTGCATGTAATAAATACAGAGCAGACAGTAGAACAGAATTACATCAAGAGCGATTTGAACAGTAGTCATTTTTGTAATACGTTTAGTACTGACCGCTACTGCTTGTTACGCTGATATAACTAACAGACAGATTTGTGGTATTTCTAATGTCTCATATCCTAGCTTTTTTGTAGAAGTCAGATCCATTTATCTGGCCTTAGTCTCATAGCACAATAAAAAGCCCAAATCCTATGTCCAGTTAAGGAGGTAAATACATTTCCCAGTTAAAAGCTATTCTTTTCTATGAATCTGTCTTTAGTAAGAATCCTTTCCTTATGATTTCCAAATCCATACGGTAAGTTTGGGACAGCGGAGTGTCAGACCTTACTCCAGCTTCCACAGTGTATTTGAGGCAACCCTGACTGATACGGTCCTGATAGCTGTTACAACCAAGTAACAACTAAATCTTTCACCAAATCTCTTAACAGTGATCCTTTCTGGTAATGACAGGGCCAGCCAGTTGACCCTGAAAATCATAGTGGAATAAACCAACAACCCTAACACAGAATTTCACAAACTGAAGGCACAGGGTAATGGAGGGGGATTGCTTCCAAAAGCAATCTCATATCTTTTCCCTTTTTACAAGCACTCTTCCTTGGCAGCCATCAGCTACTGAATTAACAACAGACCTGAAGAAATCTCCCCTCTCATACCAGGACTAAATCATATTATATGTGAAAATGTAAAAAGAAATAGAAAACGGGCTCTACTGGATTCCTACTGAAAAATCCTCAAAGACTAGTCAAGCACCAGCCCACCGATCAGTGCGCTTAATGTTTTCAGTATTTGACAACCCTACTGCTTAAGTTGTGAGCCAGACTTAGAGCATAAGCCATAGAAGTTTGATATACAAAGGGAAGAGGGAGCCGAGTGAGTCCATTTTCATCAGCATTCCTCCAGCGCTAGCTTTAGTTACCTGGAGACAGCTCGTGTGGTCATACATAGCCCACTGTGGTGCTTATTGCAGCAATGAAAAAACCCAGTTCTGTCATTTTTGGCTGGAAGGAAGGGTATTGCTGGGCAGGACAATGTTATCAAATATAAAAATAAGAGATCCTCAAACAACTTGGGATGGAGCGTAAAAAATTCTTTCCTTTATTTATCTTCAGTTTCTTTACACAAAACCAGGAAAACTGAAAAAAGGGAATCTGACTCTGGAAATTTTCAGTCTTTAATAAATGTGCACGTGAGAGACTGAGGAAAAAAAAAAATCCCCTGAACTATGTTTTGAACATCTTTAAATGCAAGTTCCTGTTATTTCTCTGATCTTTAAACTGCTTTGTCAAAAGAGGCTGTCCTACACTTGATAAATTCCACTTTAATCAGCAGGTGTCTCTCTCTATTTGTGACTGAGAAGAATAAAAAGAATTGGTTAATCAGTCAAAAACGTATATAATCAAATAAAGGAAAACTCATAGAAACTCCGGGAGACAGTGCCTGGAGGTGATTAATAATTAACATTCCCATTTTCAAAAGGAAGTTTTATTCTTAGAGGTGACTAATTTTCCAATTCAAGATTCCATCTTCCTTATTTGCTTTAATATCCTTTTAGAACAAACAGAAAAGCTCTTCCCAAAAATTCATAACTCTCAAATAAAAAAATGCATTTTAACAATAACACTTGCTTTCCAGAGGTTAATGTGCAGATTGTTTGTTGCTTCCCCTACTTTATGTATTTCAAGGGAGAGTAAGCTGTTACTGTACAGGATGAATGCTGTTCAGAAATGGATGAAATTAATTAATTATAAACACTGTACAAACAAATATTCTTGCTTGTCAAAATGGCTTCCATCTTAAAACAATACCCATAGCAAAACATTTGCCATAATGCCATTCATAGTTTCCCATATTGTCTCTCATTCCACGCAGAAATATTTGAGAACTGAGATTGGAGAGTAAAGGTTTTTCTCCCATTCTAGCGTAAAATTAAAAAAAGAAAAAAAGAAAAAAAAAAAAAAAAAAAGAGGTAGGAAATATTTGATACATAGCAAAGAAATTAAAGAGCTGCAGTATTCCTCCCCCCCCCCCGAACAGATTTACAGAACTGCTGTAAACTATCATTGTCTAAAAAGAAGAATCCAGTTTACATTTGCTAGTGGGCCATGGTCAGTAGAAATTACTTGTAGTTTTATTATCCAGAATTCTTTAACACTTAAAACTCTATGACTTAATGAAAAGCACAGCATAACCTTCAGCAGTAAACCTCTTTCAAACAGAACTCATGTGCTTAGACTGCCAAGTGCATTTAAATACCTTCCTAACAGTGAGAGAAACAGAAATTTCCTGTACTGGTGGGAGCAGGCATTAGCTACATAAGTATCCTCCAGTCCAGCTCTTACAGACACTGCACATGAACACTGCCTCTGCCAGAGGGATCTCGCAGGGGCTCTTACAAGCCCTTTGTTAAAATACCACCACCAAACTGAAGGTAGGATTGATTTCCCTGTCTCTGATGGACTGCACCCCTTTCTGGATACTGCTTAATCATCCCTGCTAGAAATAACTTTCCCCTGGAGCTTACGGAAAGACTTCTGAAGAGAAAATCTTTTGCTTTCAGAAGGTATCAGGCTGCCCAAAACGGCAGGTATTTTCAAAGGAGATGTTCCCAAAGGAGGATAACCTCCCCACAAGGTCTTTACTCTTTTGCTTTACCCAGCTCCACCAGCTGAGCACTGCACCGGCGTATTAGCATGCACAGCATCCCTTTACGAAAAAGCATAAACATTTCCAGCAAGGGCACTCCGTGCAAGTTTGTCTGCTAAGTGGCTTTGCCTTCTCCTTAAGATATGCTTAAAATAAAGCAGTTCTCAGCAAAATAGATTCCCTGTTAGTCCTTTCCCTGTGGAGTGTATTCAGAGCCAGAGCATTTTTAGACCCTCTCTGTTAACTCCTGTGGGTTTGCACCCAGCCCCCCCCATCTTTTTATGGAGGGAAGATCTTATACAGGCTAAGGTGACTTCCCTGTGCCCACACTTTGCTGATGCGCTAGCAGTGCATCGCTGCAGAACTAGCTCCCTCCACTTCAAATGGGCTCTGTACTCTGCAGGCAAAAGGTAAATCCTGGGAAGCAGATGGATGCCACTATTTCAAAATCAGTACAGAAGATATTGGTGATCTAATGGTTACACATGACATTGGATTAGGCTTCAGTACTCCTGTTGCATGTTACATTTTACTTGGAAGAAATAGTGGGAGGAAACCTATTGGCTCTGTTTAGTTTTTACCTGCTAAATAGCAATGTTAAAGTGCCAAAATAATTTGCCAAATCCTTTCCAATTTCTCCATATGAACTATAGTTTCTGGAAGGCTACAAAAACACAACTCACTTTACTAACGTATCAAAGGTTATTATAGTGGCTCCCCTTTCCTGCACCAAGAAGAGACTTTCTTTACAATTAGTCCCAAAGGCTCTGCAGCCAAGGCTTTCCTTGTGGTTAAAGATAAATAAACCTCTCTGACCTGTAGCTATGAATATTAAATAATATAAATTTATAATAATTATTATTATTCGGTATTCATAACTACAGATCAGATAGTTCTATCAGTTTGCTTTGAATTAATCAAAGATATAAAATGAGACCAACACATATGCATATATATTGCTAAATATACCTACATAGACATATGCGTACACACATCCTGCAAGTCCACATCTACTTCAAAGAACAGACACTGACCAAGACTATCCTGAATATAATTTCTTTTATGCACAACGGTACAACAGAATCTACGATTTCATTTAATGACACAACTGGATTAGAGCTACTAAAATTTCATCCCAGCAGAAATAACCATTTCTCATGTTGTCATATGGTATGGATTACATACTGTTAGATCTTAACTACAATCTGAAATATTTAAAATCCTTTACACAATTCCTATGAATTTTATATTTGCCATTTATCTTTCACAGTCACATTGCACAGAGCATCTAACCAATAAAAAAAAGTTACCTAAACAGAAGCAACAGAACACATTCAAAGAGAAAGAATATCCAGGTTGACACTTCAGTTTAGTAAAATACTTAAGTGTCAGCTTGTCTGCCTACACTGGAACTATTTAAATACTTTAAAAAGTTACATGCTTCAGGCCGAAGGCCACAGAAGAACACGGCTACATTGATAATTAGTTTGGAAAGACTTCACTTGCATGCCCACTTTTGGCCCCAGCTCAGTCTGGAGGTGGGCGAGTGGGCTTCATGAGCCCCAGAGGACGCGTATCTCCAAGGTGACTGCACAGAAATGAATGCAACTCAGCCACCAAGAAACACGGGAGCAGAAAAAGGTTTTGCCCCCCTCCAGGGCCTGCTTCGCTGTCTCAGCCAGCACAGCTAGAGTTACGGGAGCGGCAGATGGAAAACATCGAGACACTCTAGGTGTCTCCTACCTCACTACTCATAGGTGCTTATACTTGATTATGCTGAGCACAGAACAGGAATGAGACTAGCAAAGAATAGAAGCTTAATGAAAACTACCTTTTAAAATACCGACTGATATCTTTTTTGAAGTGTTATAAATACAGACAATACAATCTCTGGCAAAGCTGCCAAACCTTCAAATCTATAGTTAGCTCAGCAAGTGAACAGGAGTAAAAGCTAAAATGAAACTGTTGGTATATATTTTAAGAGAACTAATAAATCATTCATCAGCCTTTAATTATCACACTCTATAATCACAGAATCAAGCAATAAGCATTTCATATCCAAATTGAACACTTCTACCTGGCCATTGACTAAAATTGGGAAGCACTTAAAGACTTCTGTTTTATTTTAATTATAGACAGCCCAATTTCAATCTACTTATTATGTCATTTGCATCTCATCCTGAAAAATACATACGCATTTTGGCATCTTTAATTGTGTAATTAGACCAATGACACCAATATCTGCAAGACTGTTTCTTTTATTTTGAATAACATTACTCTGGTACCAGAACAGATCTGTTCTGCAAATACTTATTCACACTTTACTGTATTTTAAGAATGTTCTTCTATACACAAATTTAAGTAAAAATCCGAGAAAAAAAAAATATTTTCTTTCTTGACTGTTCCTCATTGTGATTAACACACTTTAAAAAAGTGCATATTTCTGCTACAACCCATGAGCTCTTACCTGGGATTCCAGTGAATCTATTATGCCACCATCCTTGGAGTAAGCAGCCTGCTATGAAACCTGCATGTCCTTGTAAGGCATAGAGAGCTAGAAATCACTTTGTTGCCAGAATCCCCACTTATAATTTTTAACATGAGGAATATTACATAAAGAGTTGGGTAGTTAACATACAACTTAATGACATTTTACTAATTCTGAGAAAAGGTTAATTAAGGTAATTCAGAGATAATGGAGAATTGTTTTAAGCTAAATGCCAAGTTTTGTTAAAACCTCTCAAATCTTAACTTGGCCAATTTTTCCTACAAAGAGAATACATAAGCAAATGTGTGGGTTTGACTATCTTAGAGGGTAATGTTGTTGCACTCTTGTGCTGGAAAGAAATGTTTATGTAAAAGAACATTCAATTATAAGTTTAAAAAAAGACCAGGGCTTGTACTCTATAAGGATACATGCAAGATTGCTAAATGTAACTTTAACAATAATGGAGAACCTGACACATTTAAAGGTTTACCCCATGAAAAATATGCATTCAAATCTTACATGAGTTTGCCATCTCTAACATGACGTACAGTCTAAATAAGGAAACTATAGTCTGTTTAAAGTGTGACCATAAGCAACTTTCGGTATTCAGTTTACACAATCACACCTAGACCTGCTACAGTTTCTGCAGTATATTTAGCCAGTGTATAGAAGTACTCTTCATTAGAAGGTCTAATGACTTAAAAATGGAAGTTCATTTTTAAGTAGATGTGTCTTTGAATAGAAAATTCTTTTTCCACCACCTTTGTTATCAATACTGCTCCCCAAAATGGATTCAATTACATTACAGTGCCCTCACACGTGACCTTTGCTGACTTTGTATTTTAAGCAGGTTAAAAATAAATCAGCCAAATCTGCCTACCTTTGATATCAGTGACAATTTTTCCTCTTGGTTTCAGTTGTGTTGGTGACATAATTGATTGGAAAGTTTTCAAGACCTAGAGAGTCATGACACTGTATTGTAAGTTTCATTAGTGGCATCTCTCTGAAACAAGGCTAGTATGCCCCAGCACACTACTAGAGGCATCTACTGCCAGAAAAATTATGAGATTTGGACCTTATCTTTAGGCATTGTATTTTTTTTTTTTTTATTTATCTGAGTCTTAGCATATGCCCAGAAAACCCAGTTTCCCTGTGAATGTCTAAGCATGTCAGCTAAAGAGAAGAACCCTACAGAGGATGTAATTTTTCACAAAAGCCTTGTATTAACGCATTGCTCAAAGTTAGATACACAAGTATTAGAAACACAATACTGAAGTTCAATCCAGAACTATATTTTTAACCTTACCCAAAGAATCTCAGGGTCTGCCCACCACTGCCAAATTTCAAACAAGAAACATGGCCCTGATGGATAAGCCACAGATAAATTGCTTGGCAGGAAACACATGCTCCCCTTACATTCCTCTGGTTACAAGATTGGGAAACTCTTGGACAGAGGACTCATATGCAGCTATGTAGCACTTCTTCACTGTTACAGCTTTTGCATCCTCAAGAGTGTTAACACTAAGGATATGCTTGCACTTCAGACTTCACCACAAGTGCGAAATCGCTTCCTCAGCTGTGCTGCCTGGCCCTGCAAACATGGAGCCTGGTGTAGGCTACGTCCTGTGCTTCGAAACTGCACCATGCTCCAGCCCATGGAAAGAGGGAGCTATGCCACTTCTAAATGACCATCACAAAATGGCAGCTGCAACCAGCCTTTGTGGCAGCTTCTTGGACATTTTGCCATTTCATGTATGTATACAGTATGTCAATAGTGAATAGCATGGGTGAGAGATGTTTCCTTGCCATAATAATATTCTTCAGCTACAAAAAATTGTTGCAAGAATTGCTGTTTTCCTTTGAGAGTGCACACACTTTTAGATTAATCTGGTTCTGAGCATCCTATCAGAAATGTGAACTCCTGAACATATAATTCCAGATCCATATACCACAAGGTTTAGCTTTACAGAGGATTTTTCAGCTTTTCTAGAGGCAATCAGCCAGTCTTGTCAAGGAATAAGATCAAACAGATGTTAGGTCCTTGTATTTTATTAAGGGCAGAGAGCTGACATTATTCCCTTCCTATTGAAATCTCATCCATATTATCTTCAGAATGTAGTTCTTGTTCATCAAGTTGATGAAAAATAACACCCTGAAGAAGATTTCCAATCCATACAAGTTTTATATCTTGACATACAAATCACAGGTATTTACAGTCAATAATATCATACTATCTATGAACGTTCTTTTCCCTGAACTTGGGAGAAATACAGTAGTGACATGAAAAACCATAGCAAGAAAAATTAAGGTAAAAAAAATGTTTGGTTGTTGTTTAGATGTAAATGTGCAAGGGAAAGCAATAGAAATGAATTTTCATGTTTTCTATCAGTTCCTGCGCTTTAATCCTGCCTACTGACTTTATTGGCTGGATCTCATGGGCTAGGATGTGAATGTCAGCAGGTCTCCTGGTACTGATGGGAAGAATAAAAAGAAAGGCTTTTTTTCTTTTTTAAGGCTTTTCTTGTTTTTAAAAAAATACATATCGATTATAAAGAATCTGCTTTATAAACTCATGTGTTTGTTTACTTTTTTTTTACTGTGGCTTACTTATTTGGTCAGAAGCAGTGTTAGTAAAGTGTAGATGCAGTATCATAATTTTACTGAAAAAAGTAAGGATTACTTTAATGGTGATGCTTGTCTTTTTTAGGGCTAGGAGGTATGATTTGAAATTCTGGAGATACTGAAGAAAAATTAGGGTATTTTGAGTGCGTGTGTTTTTATAGCTCTCTTAATAGTGTTACTTAAAAAAAAAAAAAATTATGAAACCTGCAAAGCTGCTCCTAAAAGACATACACATTTTTTTCTGGGAAGGTCAGTTATAATAAAGTTATGTATATTAATTCCTCTGAATTCCAACACAAAATTTTGGAAATATACATAAAAGGCCAAGAGACAGGAATGACACTTATAACTGCATTCATTAAGAGCAAGAGCATACCCATTCTCTGCCTAATGAGCATCCAAGATAAACAAAGCTCACTGAGCTCCCTGAGCTTTGATTTAAGGAGATCCTTGATAGCCTAGGACCTAAGATATAAATGCAACTATAGCTATGCTATCAAAACCAGACCAAGGATAAAATCTTGAGCCTTTGTAATGGCTAAACATCGATTCTCATGATACGTCACTGAATTTCAGAAACCTTGATATACTTGCTGATTTTTGAGTAGTTTCTATTCTAAACAAACAATTGCAAATTCTGAGTTGATGAAAAGTGTCACAATATAAATAAATGTTTGCAATATTCAATTGCTTCTGTCATTCATCCATGGCATACATTGACTACCTCTCTACCCCTGTATAAGAAGCTATTTAACTAAATGTGTTAATAGTTGAAGAATTGTGCCAGGAGATTCAGACTAGGAGTTGAGAATGTAATGCATGTATTAAAATTACATACTGTTAATGCTCTTTTAAATTCTGTAGAGGAATTTAACAAACATTATGGCTTACAAAAATGATGGATGCAAAGTTGAAGACCAGACCTGTTAACAGTGCTGCAAAGTTTTTCTAGTACAAATTTGACAGTGTTTCATAGCTTTGACTTCCAGTTCTCCATGTTTTGTTACAGCAAGATACATAAGATGCTTTGCTGGTTAGATCTATGCTCATCTTAGCTTAATTCTGAAGCACACGTGTTATCTAAAAGTCTAACAAATGTGTATAAGGACCAGCGTGTTATAATTTAGTTCACAGCTACCCGTATTTTCAAAGGAACAATAGCTACATCAAGACTATGTTTCACCTTGGTTCTCCTGCTGTAGTGCTATACCTCTGCTTATTCTTTTCCGTTCAAGCCTTGTCTTTCTTTTCCTTGGTACACTTTTTCTTACAAAATTTCTTTAACATAGCAAGTCTGTGTCTCATGATTGTATGCTTTAAACACAAATGTGAATGCACGCACACTCTCAGCTGTCACAAGTTGTTTTCACAATTGTTATGACAAGCTCAAGGGTATAGAGTGCTGCTCCTTCACTGAAGCACAAACCCCTCTGCACAGGCCATGCTGGGACCAAGTCCTGTGGGCGTTGCCTGTTGGCAAGGCATGAGAAACTAAAATAAAACATCCCGTCAGAGGCGGTAGGGCATAAAATCCCCCTTCTTTCCCCCAGTGAGAATAGAGACTGTTGTATTCCACATTAAAAAGTCTGACAGAATTATCAAGGAATAGCGAATACATGCGGGTACTATACTTGAAGGTCAGAGATAGACGGGTGACAATTCACCCTTCAGAATCTTTTAAAGAGTACAGTTTTCATTGGCTTAAAATGTCTTCCTTCATGGCCGTAAACCTGTGTTAAGACAAGTTGAAGGGATTTCTGCCTATTGTGAACTCCTATTAATTGCCTGTCCCCTGTCACTCTACTGGACGAACTCTCTCATGTGGTTATAACAATGGAAGAATCCAGCATATTTCCCAGCAAATTTAAAGAGCTTCAACATAAATTAGTCAGTCATGGTTTTTTCGTTGTTTTTTGCTAATTTTTAATGCAGATTAAGTACAATTATCTGAAATACCTGTTCAGTTCTGGATCCTTACTACTGCTTAAATAGCTTCACTACCTACTGTAAAGCACAGCTTCCAAATTACTGCATAAAACCCCCTTCCAAGTTATTTCTACTGAATGAGTGACATAAAAGCATCTGATGCTGATATTTTATTCTTACCATGATACCATCATTACTATGAAACAAGAATGTCTTATACTATATAAGTATTTGCATGCTACTCATTATCGGGATAGCTCTGTCTGCATCTGTGTTTTTATGTTAAATTCTGTAACAGATAACTCTGTGAGGATAGGACATTTTACGAACACATTTCACATTTCTCTTTAAGACACTTATCACTTGAATTTCAGCTGCAATGGTTGCTATGTAATAGGTGAACAGACACAGTTCTTATAAGGAATTCCTTGTTACACTGGCTGACTCTTGCCCTCTGAAAGCTTTAGCTTTCCAATTCCAAAACTAATGAGGTCCCTTCTGTACTGCTCCATATTATCAGTCATTCTTCATTGCAGTGGTCCTTTAAATAGCTTTTGTGTCATAGAAGTTGCTCTAAAGGTGTTAGCTTAACTTGGTATACTGAAATAAATGCATTCATTCACCCTAATTACAAAAACAATTTCTCTTTATATCTCCGTAAAAATCTATTTGGGTGAATGGTACTCTAAGTTATAATCTAATTTTAGCACACAAATTTTTTCCAACCAGTATTTTTTTCCTGTTCATTCTTGGGAGCAGTACTGTTCACTGTATAACAGTAATTATATTTAGTGTACATCCCTTTTCTATTTCTGTATAATATTTTGAATAACTCAAAACTTACAAAGAGCTAAAACAGGCTAACAGTTGTGAAATTGTATAACCTGTGTTTCTTCACTAAAAGCACCTTAAAACTAAGCTTCTAATCTTGAGCTTTCGGCACATGTGATTTCACACTGACTTTGCACTAGTAAATAAATTTATATCTTAGTATGCATACAATAAATATTCTAGAAGGTAGAGTTGAAGAAATTTTATATATAAAAACCTTTCTGTCATATTACAAATGCCAGCTTGAGTATTGTGGCAATCCAGGACTGTTTTTCACTGAACATCTGCTTTGACTAAGTTTCAAATGTATGTGCCTACTCAAGTCCAAGAGCTGAAGAGGCATACCTTCTTTAGAGCATCTAGCTCTATAAAAACTGATTGAGGTCAAGAAACATTTTGATGAAACGTTCTACTTCTAAACAGTATCATTATCAGATTATTTTCAAGAATAGGTCCTACTCCAACAATAACTTGTACATGTAGACAGTTTGCTGAGGAGTAAAGTATGTTCTCTTTCCCAGTTTGAATTATTTAAATAAGTTCAGTCATAGTATTTAAATGGCTAGTGCTTGCTATATAAACATTGAAATACATAAATTACAATACAAATAAATAACCTTCTCATTTTTTTCTTGTAGTAGTTGATTTTTTAGTGATTGTTTACACAGTCAGAAAGATAAATTCTCTCACCATTGATATAAAGTTCTGTCAATGGATTTCCAGGAGGTGGGGAAGCCTTACAGCAACATCCAACACAGAACATCTGAGAAACCTTTTTAAAGCCCTAAACTTGTGTTTAAAAAGGCACAGGCATATACAGTAGGCAGTCTTGACGAATTTAGTGGCACTGCTAACATGCTTAAGAACAGATATTTGCATAGCATTTGTAGACCAATGCTTAAGAGAGGTTTATTGTTAGGTGCTGAAGCTCTTGGGGGGTTTATTTTGTTCAAAGAACCAAAGTATTTTCTTCGTATTTCAAGTGAGATGAATGGAAGACAAAGAAATCCAACCTTCCCCTCCCAACCCCCAGCAGAACATGGGAGAACAGCTCACAGGGGTGGCATTCTAAGTCATGCAAATAAATCATTAATTACATAAATGGTTTTATAGAATCATGCAAATGTTCATGGAGAAAAAGCTAGGTAATTCTTTAGCTTTCAAAAATGGCTTTGTATTTCATTCCTGATAGTGGTCTCTATTGTTCAAACTGTACATAAAGCTCTTTATTCCGCTGTTAAATATGTGTCCCAATTCTCAGTACCTACTGACACAACTATAACAACTGGAGATACTGATTCTAGTTCTTTCTAGTCATACCACATGACTTCACATGATATTCTCCATAATCCTACTTCTACAGAAGGACCTTTGGTTCTATTCCAGTAAACTGAAAGGTCTGTTTCAGAAGGGAAGTGGGAGTAAGATGCAGAATGGGTTACAAGGCTGTAAATTCCTTCACTTGCTAGAGAGGATGAACCAACAGTTCTGAGAATTTGACTTTGCTGGTTTAAATAATTATCAAGGCAGTCTGTGTTTGCAGAAGGTACTTTCTGTTATTTTAAAAATCAAAGCCTAACAAATTAAAGGAGTCTTGCCCAACCTGCTCAACTGTACTTGCTCAATAAATCTGCACGATTGATCTAATTTTTCCTAATAATATACATAAAAATGCCAGCATACAGCAGGGAAGGGAAAAATGAAACTGATACTAGGACCCCATTGAAAGCCCTATACAATTAATATGTTTAGGACAATGAGCAAATCTCATTTGTCTCTGATGATGCAGACAACACTGACTATTCTACACAGCCAAGGACCTATTCTTGCACGGGGCAGGGGCGGAGGAGGGAGAGAGCTCCATAAGATGCTGCTAGCAGGGACGCAACATTTTAAGTCAGGGAAACACGTGGCTGGCAGAACCATACACAGGTATATGCATATCCACCCCTTAAAAGAATTTTGAGGGTTGGGGACATGGGTATTGGCATGCCTAATATCTATAATATCAGTAACAAATACACAGCAAAAGGTAAAGTGAATTAATACAAAATAAAATTTATGATGAATATCTAATTACCGTAGGCTGGCTTTGCATTATCAAGTACCATAAACCAGTAGATGGAGATACCTACAACAAAACAGCTGACATTGTGAATCAGCGCCCAACCTTTATGCATTTTGAGAAGGTTACTTCTAGTCTGGTCCCATGAGCTGAATATCCATTAACTACTGGAGCATATCAGATACACACCTGGAGACTATAATCTGATTTGATTTCATTTGTAATGATTTGAATTTCCATGTTCTGAGACTCCTCCCTAATGTGAGCCAAACTGCAGCAAATACGAATAGCTTCAAAATGCCACACAATACAAATAAAACACCAGCATAAATGCATCTTTTAGATAACAAGTTGCTAAATAAAGCTATCTTTGACTCAAGTGCTTTTCTACAGTGGATATTGTTACTATGAGTAAGTACTCATCAGGTCAGAAGCAGCAATCAAGAATAAAACTGCTGCTTTAATTATCCCATTATTGAATCCCTAAGAAATCTAAGGAATTCCCAAATGGTGAATTCAGGATTAAGATGGTTCCTGGCATCTTCCCTTGGTAGGATGTAATGGGTTTTTCCTACAGTGCAGGGCCAACGTCAGCACACGTGCGTGAGCCACAGGGCCATGCACAGCTGGCAATACCCAATCTGTGTTACCATAACCATAGCAGATATCTCACAGAATCATGTCTTCAAGTTTGCTTTTGAAGTATATTCTTATTTTGATTATTTTTCAGCATTTAGATTGCTAGAATTTCTAAATATGTGCATTCCTGCTATGCTACCTAGAAAATAAAATCCTTCGAGCTTTAATGGGAAAATCGGAGCTACAACCTGTTACCCTCTCCTGTGGGTGTCTACAACAATATATTTATGGAAAAGAAGTTTTACCATTAGACAGCAGAAATTATTATGCTTGATGAACAGGTATTTCAAAACCAGGGAAAAATGCTCAAGTGGCTTAGGTGACTGATATTTTTTTCTATACTACTCAATTTAAAGAACAATGAAAATGTAAAACAAGAAAGTTCAGGAAAAAACTGGGGGGGG
>VYZV01014938.1:277-11111 GCA_013401275.1 Pandion haliaetus | reverse complement strand
AAAAAAAAAAAAAAGAGCAGGTGGCTCAAGTAGCAATTGCTGTATTGAATAAACATGACATTTGAGAAGCAATACTTTTATTTTGATAATACATTAAGATAGGTGAAATTTGAAGTGATCATGAAGTACGTCATCTGGCCTACCTGGAGAATTTGGTGAAAACATGTTTATTATAGAGATATGTGTACATACATGTGTGTACATATATTTATTTTATCTGTAATATATCCATGTGCATTCTAAAAGTGAGAATTAAAACGCGTTGGACTAGTGTTTAAAAATTATATGGTGTGTCACTATTATAATGACCTGTAGATGGAGTTAGTGCACAGTTTTTTATTATACTGTGGTTTAATGTGAAAACACCATCGCAGACAGTCACTTTTTCCTCAAAATGTACACACCTTACATGAAATATATCTGTTTCTAAAGCCGTTTTGTCATAGTAACTTCCCTTGCCTTTTCTTCTGTAGTGCTGTTAATCCTTTATGGTAAAAAACAACTGATGAATTCGATGAAGTGTCTGTGATACAGAAAGACACAGTCTTTCCATATCATTCTTCTTATCATAAAAAAACCAGCAGGACTATTTTAATATGTGTGTTTTGAATGAAAAATCACAATCCCTCTGGAGTTACAATATCATTAATATATACACAAATGTTCAGATTTTTCCTGTTGTGACCATATGTCAGTCAAAACCAGCCCTAACGGTGCTTTTTACCTCTGATAAAATGGTGGGAAGAACAGGTAAGGGTACTGACAAATGCGACACCCAGAATGGAAGCGGTGTATTGTATTGCATCCTTGCCGACTGCACTGCCACTAGTCCATCTTTCTGATGCCTTTTCTGCAAACATACTCATTTATTTACCAATAAAATTTCTGAAGTGGTTTTTTTATATCCTTTTGCCACCTTAATGCTGATGACCTTCTGCTGCCCTTGAGATATGTATGTACAGCAGCTTGTTTACTGACAGTGAGTGTTAATATGAAATCAGTCCAGTGAAAAGTCCTGTATTGCAGTTCTCCATAAGGTGTATGAGGAATGATCCTTTGAAAGATAACGCTCAGTGGAGACAGCAGGAGAACTTGTTATTTGGTAACATATAGGAAGCATAAAAGAAAAGAATACTAACGTCTGTAACTTACAATTCAACTGTAGGTATGAAAAATAAATATAAATCAACCTCTCATTTTATTAAGTGACATTACATGATATGGCTGGAGGAAATTCTTAGCATTTTTTAAAACTCTTAGAGATTTTGTCTTCATTACAAACAGTGATTTATATACATTAAAAAACCCTGAAAAACGGATGTGCAAAGTCACATCCTATTGAAATAAAACAAAATTTAGTAAAACTTCCGTGAGTGCCAGTTCTGAAACTCATTTAAATTTGTAGTGTCACATATTCAAATCTGTACTGCAAAATAACTTGGAAGCATTTCCAGAGTACCTACATTCAGGGTATCTTTCCTCCTTCTCTCTGTATTTGATACAAGTAGAATACATGGGTGAGATACACAAAGGATGCTTGACTGATGCAGCTTACAGAAAATAATTTTGTAGGTATTTTAATAGAACCAGATAATTTCATCTAACAGTATGCTCCTCATAAGACAGTGGGTCTTTGCGGGTTAGAGCAGGAGCAACTGGCAGAGCACCGAGACCTGCTTATCGCCGTAGCCGTATGGATAACAAGCTGCCCAATGGAAGAATCACTTTTGTGACTAGACTTGATCCTAACAAAAGGTTTTGGCACGGCACTGTTTATCCAGCAACGTGTGCCGCAAAATGATGTTTTGGAAAGCAGTGTTTTTGCTTTGAGTCACGATGACTACATGTGTGTATAATGGAAGTCTTCCCAGCAATGAATGAAAAAACAATACTGGGTTTGGCTTTAAGACGACTGTAATCTGTGATTAAGGGAATCATCTATAACAGGGTATTTGGTAAAGGTTTCAGATTTAAAGAAAAAGGTTGATGCTGATGTCATCTACAGCAGACAGAAACCACTAAGCCCACGGACTTTATTCTGATTTGTATTGACGGAAGTAAGATTTTGGTAGCTGAGTTCAAAGACCTTAATTTTATCCTTGTTCAAGCAAAATTTCAGGACCTTTGGCTGAGTTAGAGATATACTTCAGGGATCTGTAAGCGAAGCTTTATAGACATGAGAGATTTCCATATCAACAGATGGTTTTGTTACACAGTTGTAAGGAAAAGTTGGAGGTATTCGTCCAAAGCTGAATTGCTAAAGGAAAATGGGAAAGAAAATAAAGCAAAATTATACATTGATCTATGAAAAGGCACACTCACTTGATTTAATTCTATATTCATAAAGAAGACATCTCTGTGGTTTTTGTTTTATCTTTGTTTTAGCATTTATTTTCAGTACTTAAGTGTCAGTGTTCTGAATTATTGTATCTTTCTTTGTATGCAAACACTTTATAACTATTATTAATTAAACACATTATCTTTTGCTGACAAATGAGCCTTTTCCTGGTGAACACATGTATAAGAACTTTATAACCATTAATGAATAATGAGATAAACATTAAGGAACTGATGTTCTATTTGCTCACCGTTTATAGAGAGGCACTGATTTTCTATGATTTTACAAAAAAATGTTCAATTTAAGACGAAAATGTTCAAGTGAAAGAACCCTATGCAGCACTACAACCTTGTTTTATGGAGATTTTGTGACCATAAACCGGTATAAGCAAGATTAAACAGATTTTGGGATTATTGTTTTGTAAGGTTCTTGGTGGACTACTGTTTTTCAGTGTTAACTGTTCTGTATTTCAGCTATGGACAAACCTCATCACAAGATGAACTTAAAGACAACACCACAGTATTTACCAGAATATTGGATCGTCTGCTGGATGGTTATGATAACCGCTTGAGACCAGGACTGGGAGGTGTGTTGTATTATCATTTTCAAGGTTACATGTTAGAAAAAAAATCAGTTAAGACAATGTTATTTTTCCATGATATACTTGTTTTAATTCTGTTTATATATATACATAAAATAACGCTGGTATGTAATACCAATTTTTTCAAAAATGCCACGCCTTCTCTGTCTTTCACATACTCGGTGTTCTCACACTTATACCCAAAAGAAGAAGAAAATGGTTCACAATTCAAAAAAGTCTTTGAATACGTATTAAAACTTTAAATGTATGAAGAATAAAAGATAATAAAGTATGACCTGTGACCTGACAAATGACAAGTTTATGAATCAGGCCTAAACAGCACATATATCTATGACTATCTTTATAAGAGGATTTGGTTTTAAAAGTGAAAGCATCAATCAACCTTAGTCATAAAAGTCTCAGAGAAGTCTGTAAGATTTTTTTCTACTTAGGTATGTCAGGATTTGTTTCCGTAACTTTGTGTCTCCACAGCTTGGTAAAAATGTCTTTCTTCTGCTCTTGGTGCTGAATCCATAAAAAGGTATAAAAACACATAGCAGCTACATCTTTATAAAGACATTGTTACAAAGCCTGGTCTTTATCAGCATCCCTATGTTCACTCTTTAAATTGTTCTACTGTCACACAATCCCAAAATAGGGTCTTAAAAGCTCTTTGTTCACAAACGTGGAAGTTCTAAACATAAAAGCACAAATCTGTTCTTCCCAGTGCATGGAGGGGTTGGTTTTATTCTTCCAGATGTCTTTTGGTTTTTTTGTTTTTTTTCTTTGGGACTCTTCAGGTAAAATAAGACAAAGCAACCCACCCCACAAAGCATAGTTCAACCTGTTTTCGTATAATAGCTCTCAGAGGAACCACATTATAAGAAGAACAGGGTATTACATTAAGAATTCTTATACCATCTCCTACAGATGAAATGGCAGATACTTAAGAGTAAGCTTATTCTGTGCTTTGAGGCTACCATCTTGCAACAGTTCTTGAATTGTGAGCCAACAACGTCTTCAATGGTTTGAATTCACTGAATTCAAGGAATGGCTAAAGATAAAATTCTGTTTATAAAGTATTAATTGACACCTTTAAAAATGGGTTGGTCTGTAGATTTTTGTGTGCAATTTCAGATAATATACAACCAAATAAGAATCAGTTTTTACTTTTTATCTACCAGTACTTTTGCCTGCTTACTTGTAAACCCTTGGACTAGTGCAGAAATAAATGCTCCTTCATCTTTGATTAATACAACTGTACAGTTCAGTCAGCTACTATATCACAGTAAATAAACATAGCAGAGAAGGCAATAAATAAATGAAACTCTGTAAACTGTGTAGTCTGGTACATGTCTGCAAGAAAAATCTGAGCATATGATGATTTCTTATATGAGTTCTGTAGCTATTACGATTTGTTTAACGGTCACTAGAAGAGCAAACAAAGATGCAGGATTTTCTCTCACCCTCTGGATTGTAATTGAGAGAACTAAGCACGTCAGTATAGAGGCTTATGTACGTGTGTTTATATGGATGTTTCTGAAGCCAGACTTCAAGGTTGTACTGGGAGGACAGGTCTGCATACCTCATGAAAGGACCATCGAGTCCAGTTAAAATTTACTCCTGACAGAACAATTGTTTAATGTAACTGCTTCTATAGGAGGAAGTGAGTCTCTTCACAAAATTTAATAGCCATTTGCATCACTATCAACTAAATACAAAAATGAGTGGAGCACGGGCAATATGGGGTGGAGGGGAGGCAGGACTGGAGTAGTTTCTCTAATCAAGGGTTAGAGAAGTTTAAATAACCTTTGCATCCCTCCTTTTTTGAATTATGTTGCATGTTCCTGCCTGTAGTCAAGAACCCCGAATATCACAATTTCCCTGTTGCTCAGTACTTTAGTTTCATGGTTTCAGTACAGCAGAGTAAATTTAATTTATCTGTTGTATTTGTCAGCTTTGAATGCTAGAACTAAGAGTACTAGGACTTTTAAAAAAATCCCACATCTGATGAAATTGTGGGCAGTAAAGTTTAAAATAAAATATAGTAAGTAGCAGCTTTACTCTTTTGACCGTTGAATAATGCTTTATTCAGAAGACTTAAATTATAGATTTCAAAAACTAGGGACAAACATCTAGGCCAATGTTTTCAATTCTGGTACCAATTTACAATAAATTGTTTGCTCAGGAATTTTGAAATTCACCTCTGCAAAACCTTCTTGCTAAGGTATCTAAATGTTATCTAAGAACCTCAAGATGACTCAATTTTGACACATTTGATTTAGACACTTGGTATAATGGGGAAATGTATTCCAAAATGTTCCATATGTAAAAATATATCAGATACAGCATGGTTTTTGGAGTTGGAAGTTTGATAGCCTTCCATTATAGCATGATCTGTTGCTGGAAATTTTAAAATGTATATGGAAGAGCAGTGGTTTCATTTTTCTTCCCAACATCAGTGATGGCTTCTTATTAAATATTTCAATCAGAACATAATTTTTATCTAGTCTAAAAAGAAAGTTAAGAAAGCTACCAATATAACAGCATTTTGAAATATATAGAATTATGTTTGAACCTCATTCATGCCATATCAGCTGTGATGTAGCTATCGGAGAATTTAAGAGACCAGAGACCCTCATGAATATGTTATGTGGATAAATTTTACGCTGTTAGGCCCAGTGTAAATCTGTGTACCACTGATTACACTATACCACTCTTCCAATTATCCCAAATTGTCTAGCCTGTTCTTTCTATGCCTTCTGAGAAACACTAGATGAACTAAAACATTGCATCGTACAGTTAATTTCTTCTGCAGAAAGGGGCGTATTGCAGAAAACTCTCTGCTCATCCCTGTACAATCTCTTCTTGTGTAGTGCAGTTTTTCAAATATATACACCTACAGAAAACAGAATTCTGTGCAGGAACAGAAACAGAAAAGAGAACCAATTTCTCTCTTTCTCACCTATGGAAGAAAAGGTAGCTGATAGAGTTCCTTCAGTCAGTTTTTTTGTTTCTCCTTCCTTGTGTTTATGTGTATGCATGAAGAATTCAATGACAAAAAGGTATGTTTACTGAAAAATTGTAATGAATTGTGAAAGGGGCTTGATCTTGATCTTTGTCTACTCACTTATAGGAGTACTTTCCTCCTTTTTGAAATAAATGCCACGATATTTCACTATCCCAAGTTTGCAAACTTCCTATTAGTGTGGTGAACAGTTTCATTGCTTGGTAGAAATACCCTGATGAAGCAGATGCGGCACCATGAAGCAAGGAGCAAGCTCCTGGAGATACCTTGTTGAGCTATGCTATATATTCATTGGAAAGCCAGGTTGAAACGTGGAGCATTAAGATAATGAAAAATTTAGAGGTGCTGAATTTTGAATCACTTTCTCGTCATGCACGGAATCAGTGCTAGATTAATATTAAGTCCTCCCTTTCCTTTTTTTTAGATCTTCTTTTGAGATAGGACTTCAAAAGGAAAATAAAAACCATGTATACTCCATAAAGAGTACGGGAATGAAAATTATTATTCGTCAGATAACCCAGTAAGGCCATATCTGAAATTAAGTGAGCAGCTCTGAGCATTTTGCCATTAAACAAAGAAGGAATTATTTCTCATTAAGAAGAATATAAAAAAAAATGAGTAAGTGACCCACGGGGAAAAATTACAGTCATTGAATATGCTCGTTATTTAAAAAATGGCATTGTGGCTAAAATTAATCTGATTTTTCTTTAAAAGAAACATGCAGCACTGTATCATGCATTGGCACATTTGCACCTCTTATTAATAATTATTGATATAAATTATGTTATTTATATGTTCGCATCCTTCATATGTGGGCACTTAGACATTGCTAGGAAATAGCATCTGTTGTACCCATCCATGAACATGGACAAATAGCTACATTCACAGTTATTTATGCCTGGAGAATAAAATTTTCAAAATGAATGTAAAAACATTCTGAATCACACTAGAACACACCTATTAACTCTATGAGAGGATAATTTACAAAAAGCAAGGAGGAGGAATTGCAGAGTAACATACTGAAGCTGAAAAAGAGGAAATCATGTTAGACATTAAGAGAAAAATAAGCAAAGTCATTTAGGTAATAGCATAATTTTCTGTGGGAACTATCTGGATCCTAGAACTAGAGGTGATCAAAAATAGGCTCAATAGTAAAGATGCTGTTCTCTTTTCCAATACACAATTCTGAACAAAATAATGGATCAGATAGTGCTGGGAAGGAGTCAAATAAGGAGGAAAATTCACCTCAATGTTTGGTGACCTCTCCTAGTAAACCACTATAGAGCGTGAGTTTAAAAGAATTGAAAAGCGATGAAAAATGGTGGAAAAAATAAGTTCCTCAGATAAATGGATATGCCATTGCCTTTTGTTCTGGGTTGTCATAATGTGGGGAATAGGGATGAGGCCAGGGATGTCACCATGGCAGATTGGGAGTGCCACAGTGGAGAGAGGGCAGGCTTGCACAGCGCAGGTTGTTTGTACTTGGTGCTGAGATTCATTAATGTGAAACCAGGTGCAGCTACAGATTTTTTAAGACTATCACCTTTGCAGTGTACACATCCCCTCTCTAAAACTAAAGTATATCACGTCATCTGTGACCTTTTAACTTAGAATAATTGTAAATGTGGTTTATCCCTTTGAGAGTGATTTTGTAGTAGAAAGTTTGTTTAATACAGAACTAAGAAGAACAAGAGTGGGTTTGATTAGGCAGACCAGAATCTTCCTAAAGGAAATTTGCTTTTATAGTTGGGTCGAATGCCCGTTAGATAATCCCAAGTAGATTATCGACATTACTTCAGTGATGAACACAATTATACTTGTTTTATGCTATCAGTAAAAGCTATTTGTTGATCTCTCCTGTGTGATGTTTATGAAAATTGAGTGTGACTGTCCTTAAGTGGAATGTCGGTCCATCTCAGGCAATTCATTACTTCCACAGAGTGCTTATATTTAAAGTGATGGAAAATAAACCCGACAGTATTATGTTAATTAGGCTTTAAAATTCAGTTTTATGAGACCATTCTCTATAAATGTATGATAAACTTACCTCTTGGTGCTTGAGGTCCCAATGGAAATTGCTGGATTTGAACTCATATCTGAGCTAACTTAAAATTTAGGGAAAATATGGGTTTGGTCTGTATGTGTAATAAAAATTTAGTTAAAACCTAAATATTTCTACTCTAAATGAAAAGAGAGTCCTATACTGGACCCTTACACATAATTCTGTAAGTAAAGAAGGACTAGATGCTATACTTAACTCTGTAAAAACTGAAAGGGCTGATTTTCGGTCTTTCTTCCACTCTGTAGGCACCACATTGATGTAAAGGCAACTGTAAAAAGCTATAGAAGACCCTAGGAAAACTGATTTAACACAACAGTAGGGAGGTAGGGAGGATATGAGCAGCTTTGAGCTGTTAATTGGCGTGCAGAGAGCTGCCATGACACTGCATGGCTCTCAGTAAACCCTTCATAGCAGCACAGACTACAGTTGGGTAATCACAGGACAGCTCACTGTTCTCCCTTGTCGGCTCTACTTTTACAAAAGCAGCAGCACACAATTCTTATGAGTGTATTTGTTGTGGTTCTTCAATCAAAATACTTCATAGGATGCAGCCAGGGTGACTTGTTTTAGTAATAATAGTGTACGCTATACAGGCATCTAAATTCCTTTCATTCAAACCCATAGGAAAACTATTCTCCATTTTAATAATTATAGCACACACTTACACAAGACATGCAGGAGAAACAAGTGCATTACCAAAAAAGGCGAAATTAATTTAAACCACCAAAAATACGCAATTCAAATAAGCCTTTTGCTCAAACACCAGCAGCTCAGAAAGGGAAATAGCTAATGTATAGTTTCCTATGATAAATAGGCTTATTTCCTGCTGTTTAAATAAATCTGTATTTCTTATTTTGTTCTCAATTTGTAATCCAATCACAATTCTAGCAATGGCAAGCTCCCTGGGAGTTTAAATCAAAATATTTATTGTTATTAATTTTGAGAGTTTACATTAGTCTAGCATCATTAGCAAAACACAGTAGCTGTAAACAGTAAAATTACAGTAGTTGATGTTGACTGGTGCTTTCATAGCTATATGTGGATCAATTGCCTGAGGCTGTCTTCCAGAGTGTCTAGGTGTGGTTGCTATTTTGCTGATCCGTAACTACTTGGACCCTAAGGTTGCCTTATAGTAAAACTAGTAAGTTGTTAATAATTTCCTTGAGTTTTTTTACTGTAATTGTTACCTGTTCTACAGATATCACTATATTACTTAGTCCTGGTTCATGCGGCAGGTGTTATAGCCAAGAGACATGGTTAACCTGTCTTTACAACTGGTGGATTTATCCTCAGCAGTCCCATCAGCTCCTGACCTGAGCTTGTTTTGTTCAATGACTTAGAATTTTCCCTAGTTCTTAGGGATATTGTGAAGGTTTTGAATATAGCTCAGGATTTGAGGTTCCTGAAAAATGCATTCTGAGCATTTGAAGGACAGTTTAAGCCTTCCTATGGTAATCAAGCTGCAAACTGAACATGGTTAACCTTGATTCTAAATATATATCCCAACTGTATGAGTAAACACATGTCCTGTGCAGGAGTGACTCACAACTTCTGAAGCTCTTAACAAAGCACAGTTGAGTCATCTAATTAGTAAAACAGTAAACAAAAATTTCAAAACTTCCATATGGCTTTGGAGGGGCCAATCTTTTTCTGTGTGTTCATATGCACTTCTTCATTGCTCTTGAAAATAAGGTGCGTATCAAAGAAAAAAGAAATAATTTGGTAGTGTGTAGTGGTTTTATCTGGATTTGGACAGACCTGGGATTAGATGCTCTGCAAAAGTGTCATCAGTATGAAGATAGCACAATCTCTTGTGAGTTCACAATCTGAATTTTCTATTACTGCTTATGACTTACATGCCACTTAAATTATCTTCTATGCTATACAGAAATGAAAGGCATCACTCATTTTTCCACTCCCTTGGAAATCTTCCATCTTCCTGCCAAAGCCTTTGGTTTCCATTTTGTGTTCTCAAAGTGATTTCCTTAAGCCTCAACCTCTCTACTATGACCGTATGTCTCCCAAAACTAGAATTCAGGATACCACTACGTGATATGCCACTGATTCAAAGAGCGTATTCTGTGCTTCTGCAAGGTAAATCAGTTAGCTATATTATATTAAATAGAGGCTCACTTAGAGCTGGGACTATGAGTTTACACCATTAAGGGATGAATGCACTGTACCTGAAGAGCTTCTAGCATCTTCTGTCTCCTAACGACACCAGAGGAAGTGCCTCAATGGAAAGGAGATGGAGAGAGGGGTGTCAGAATGAAAGATCTTTTAAAGAGTCATTTGAGTTTCACTTTTCAATATGTAAAAGGCTAATAGGTTTAATGATGATATTAGTTTCTCAGTCTTAAGAAAAGGTGATTCAGTAGCTGGAACTTAAAGAATCCATTCAAGCCATGTTTTACTGGACCTTGTGAAACCTCCATCTTCTTTTTCTGCCAGCTGTTTCATAGAAGACCACAGCCTCTTGAACTTTTGTGAAAGTGATGGGCTGAAGGAGAGAATACTTTTCTTCCAAGCCAAGTAATTTCTCGTCAACCATATGCTTCTTCCAGTAATAGAAGGTTAAATTCTCACTGTGATCTTCTTTAAGTCCAGAGCCAATTAGATGTCAAGAGAATACTTAAATTTATTTAAGTCATTTGAAAAGCTTGTAAACAATGATAAGGTCACACATTAATTTCACTGGAGAGCCACCTATCCAATGCTTTTGTCAATAGTCGCTGTAGTTTGTACGTGTCTCAGTCACAGATACAAAGAATGAAAAGTACATTATTAGGTAATTCAGCCACTTCCTAGTATTTTACTTTCTGTGAT
>VYZV01014933.1:3502-40032 GCA_013401275.1 Pandion haliaetus | reverse complement strand
TTGAAGTCAGTGGAACTGCACAGAGGTAAAACCAATAGAAAATCAAACCTTTTAAAGCAAACTTACCACAGTACCTTTGTAAAGGTGAAATTAGTTTAGTCTGTTAATCACTTGTCAAAGTCTGACATTATATAAAGCATTAGCAGCTGGAGTCTATTGTCCAGACAACGATAATCAGCAAATCCAAGTTTATAAATTGTTGACTGGAAACAATGGTGTAGAGATAACCCTGGAGAGGTTGTGAAAGACTTCACTGGAGTTTATTTGCATTGCAATTCTGCTGGAAGTCACAGAGGCTTGGCTTCCTACCTACTTACTGCCATTTATTTTTGATATGCCCCAAAGCATCCATGACACTTATAAAAATAGAACGGTGTCTAGGCAGCCAGCAACGCTACTGTATCTTGTTTCAGCAATTACTCTATTTTAAGAAGTTTCAAAGAGGTTCAGCGTACATCTTCAAGCCTACTATATCTGTTGATTCAAGTAGCTTGTGAAACCTTTGACCTAGATCAAAAATTTCAATATTTAAGAAGGGAATCTGCACAGCTTCCAGTGTCCACTTAGTGTTGTGGGTTAGCAAGATTTTCTTCTCATTTATATAATTTTCTTTATATTTATTTGTACAACCTACAGGCTATATTTGCTTGTAATCTAAAAAATTCCACCTTGCTAGTCCGTATTATGCACCTTTATTTATCTGAGTGGTGTCTTTATATACCTTTGCTCAAAATGTGCCTTTTTTTTTTGCATAGTGTCATTAACACTATATATGTAAGAATTTCCCTTTTATCTCATTTTTTGTGGCAAATTCGTTCTGCAATTTCTGGATGTGAGCCAGCTATGTTAGAGTGAAAATTGGAGCTATTCTCTCCTCAAGCCTGCCAATGTTCTCACAACAGGGAATATTAGTTTATAAATTACCCCAGGGAGAAACGCCAGTCACAGAAAGCTCAGGAGATCCACAGGAGCCAAATCACACCTTTCTGATATTTCACTTCTGTAAGCATTCACATTCAAATGTAGACAATGTTTACATTTAGAGCTGCATTCAGCATTGTAAAAGACCTCTCTGCCTCATGCATCTTGGTGAAATAGTTCTGTCTGAAATGTCTGTTTCTTATGGACTGCCTTGTATTGTATTTTATAGGGAAAAAGCCCCAAACTGGGAAATAAACCAAACTGTCTAATTATTCCAGATATATTACCTATCAGAATATAACTGTCAGCAGAGGAACAAAAGGCCAGCTTCTCTTATGAAGTTTGTTCTCATTGCTGGTAATTTAGTTTGCTTCTCCCAAAGAAACAGAGTTTTGAACCGATGAGCATTTTGAGTTGATGAGTCTCTGTCTCAGGAACTGGCAGTACGATAATGCCATGATGTGGAGGATACAAGTCAGATAGCATAGGCTGTAATGAGGTACATAAAAGGACAGCAAAATATCCCCTCAAAAGCAAAGGGTATCAGACTGGAAGGATACATTTCCAGATCATTTCAGTCAGCATATCACTGCATGAATCATTGCAGTTACACCAGCTGTGAATGCTCCCTGCAAGAACTAATTGTTGACAATTGTGTTGTCCATTTCTGAGTCTTATTTAATACTTCATATTTCTTATCTGTGGTGCTGCTATTGGATGTTGCATGATTATGTTGTTTATGGCTCTGTCTTATTCTCAGTGAATATGCTGGAAAAAACAGTTTCTCAATTGAAAGGTTCAGGGCCGCTATCTATCACAAATGTCCTGTACACTTCACAGTGAAAAGAAATGGCACAAACCGTGACCCAATGGCCTGGAGCTGTAATTAGAGTTCTAATTAGAGGATAAGAGGTTTCCTAAGCATTTAGTACTTTCTGGCCTAGACTACCTCATATTGAATATAAAATTTAACTCAGGCAAACTTTGCTTATTTATGCCTACATAGCTTGTTGTTCTGAATTCCTTTATATATACAATGCAACTGAAATGTAGTTGCCACTGGAGAGGAATCACACCAGCAAAATAGCATATACCTCTTCTTGTGTCTTGTGGGCCACACAAC
Source organism: Pandion haliaetus (assembly GCA_013401275.1). Classification (NCBI taxonomy): domain Eukaryota; kingdom Metazoa; phylum Chordata; class Aves; order Accipitriformes; family Pandionidae; genus Pandion; species Pandion haliaetus. The sequence goes on along the minus strand of VYZV01014933.1, from coordinate 37,988 downwards.
AGGGAATAGCATTATTTAAATCTCAGAGGGGAAAAGACATAGAAACAATTGTCCTGCAAGGAGCAGGGAGTTGTACTCCATGATTCTTATGGGTCCCTTCCAACTTGAGATATTCTATGAATTCTGAGGACAGTGGACCAAGGCAAGTTTGTGGTCCCCTTTGTGGAACAAAAAGTGCTGACAGGAGGGAAAAGACACCATGAGAAACAAGATTTGTCAAGTAGAAAGGCAAAGAATTAGGTTGTGAGTTGAAGATAATGACAGGAAGAGTTAAAGTTGATGGGAGGAAGGGCTTAAGGGTGCGAGGAGGTATGATCAGACTTCTGTGCAAGGGTGATGTTCCTAGACTGGACTTCAAAAATACTTTGCCATTTACGTTTTTGAAGATGAACAGTTAACTCCCATCAATTTGCACACCTCTCCCTCTGCTCACGGATACTCTGTCCACCAGCTCCAAACTGCATGTGTCTACTCCTCCAGCTGACCTGTGTTCCTCCCCTCACACCCTGCTCCTTCAGGGCAGTCTGAGGAGGACGGGCAGCAGCCTGGGATTCCCCCTGCTCGGAGGGCTAGCTTTTCTTCCCCTCTCCTCCTCATCTGGTCCAGCCCCAGACACTTCCTAGCAGTGACAGAGAGAGGGTGCCCCAGGAGGAGCCGTAGCCCTTGCTACCATGCATACACTCCCTCCAGCCCCAAGATGTGCTTTCCCACCGTCTAAAATTGGCTCCAGGGTGGACAGCTACAGAAGCCACAGCAGGGCCTCAGGGACTTGGAGGCATGTGCGGGAACTGCTGCTCTAGAGAAAAACATTTCCCATGTTCCCTATGGACAGCTTTTGTTTGTTTATGTTCAGATACAAATCTCTTCAATTGTTTGGGAATGATAGGTTTCTCCCCTTGGAACTGAAAAACACAACCTTTGCGAGATAGAGGTAGAGAAAAGCGGCTGGCATTCATAAGCTGCTGCTTGGCAGGAACAAAGAATATTGAGATAAGACAGCGTAAAAGAAAGGTTTCTGTTCTCCCCATTAAGGGCCTGATTATGCACAGATGCAGTACAGGCATGGGGGAGGCTTGGGAGAGAGAGAGGGCTGTGAAGTGGCAGGATCACAGATACATCACACACTGTGGGAATTTATCCACCAGCCTTCTTAACACCTTAGCAAACCGAGCCGGAGTAGTGTTTCCTCTTTTTGTTTTTCTGGCTGACTGTATAGTAAGAAATACTTAATATTAAAGCGGTCAAACACAGAGAGGAATGGAAAAGTATACAAATATTGGCTGTGGCTTTTATGCCTTTTTCAGCACTGCAGAATTCTGGAAAACAAGATTTTATCAAAATCTTAAAGGTCCCAATTGTTTGAGCAGCTCCATAGGCAGATTAGAAAATGAAAGCGAAGAAGTTTGTAGACTATAGTTTTCCTGCTTTTTTTTTAATTTTTATATTGGATATATGTGGCATTTCAGTGAGATCAGGCCTGTTTATATTTCTTTCTATATTGTAATAACTTGGGGAAAAAAAAAAAAAGGCTTAAAATAGTTATTACGAGTAGAAACTTTGGCCAGTCCCCTGCACTGGGTTTTTTTCTTATTTGATAAAAGTCAATGGAAAACTCATATCAATGTCAATGCTTTTGGGTTTTTTGTTGCATTTATCATGCCCAGATAGGCAGGTGATAGATAGAGAGCTACACATGCCTGGAATATTTTTCCATGAAAAAAGTGACAGATATTAACAGACACTATTACAGTAACAAAATACTTCAGCACTGATTTCCAAAAATTCATGATGGTCTCCATTAATCACGAATGCACAACCTGTAATTATAATTTATAATATAAACATTATTAGAATAATAATTAGAGATTTTTTTTTTTAGATTCTTGTTCCCATTTCTTTCAGAACTGAAATAATTATCACAGGTTGGTGGAATCTAAAAAAGCATTTGTACAGTGAAGAAAAGGATCAGTCCCACCTTCTGTATTAAACTAACACAGATAAGCTTACAATTAATTTAGGACAACCCATTTGAAACAAACTATTTGAGTAAAAAAACCCTCCCTAAGTGGATTAATTATCTTTGTTGCTCAAATAGGGGCTTAAAGCCATTCAATATAGAATCCATAAATGATCTCATTTTCTAAAGGTTGCTTTAAACTGTAGACCCTAGATGAAAACACCCTTCATATCTTATGAACCATGTCAATCAAAACAGCAGCAGAGTCTCTTCACAGCTGAATACAGACATTCCAAATCTGTAGCTAGTTCATTGTATGGCAGTTCACCCTGAAGACAGCACATCCCATCAGAGCTGCTGGCTTGTCGCTGCCTCCCATCCAGTGCCTGGGTGCTGGTGTCCCCTTCACTGCTAGCGCACCAGCTGGTGTGGGACCTGGTTGAGTCTTTCCGTGCACCCAGAGTAAATGTTGACCCCAGCAGCCATCGGACTTAAGTGAAACAATCCAAGGGAATCTCAGGTAGCAGGAGGTCACACGGGTTTCCTGGAAACTTTGGAAACTTGCCCAAGCGTGGAAACTTTGCAGTGTCACCCAGCTTGACCCCGAATGCCAAGTTCAAAACCCAGCGGCTGCCATCTTCACAGCCAGCCAGCTGAGCAGAAGGCAGAGTTGTACTCCATGGCCAAAATACATAATGGACCAGATCCTATCCTATGTAAATAGGGAATGACTGTAACAGGGCTATGCCAATTGACTCTAATCAAGGCTCTGAGTCAAGAACTCAAAGGGCATGTCTACATGTCAAACCAGTGGTGTATTACAGATCCCTGAGCTAGCTTCAAATATTTTCTTCTATGGTGCAGTGCAGTTCCATATTGTGATATTAACTTGGGTCCCAGAATTCCCTCAGGCTGCCAGTTAACTTGACTAAAACACATGGTTACAGCTATATACATACTTGTATGTATGTGTGGTGTCAAGGAGATCTGTGTCCTGCCATGTTGCATGATAACATGCCCAAAGTCACACAGATTTACCTGGTGACAGCAATACTTAGAGTTTGTATACCACCAAAGCAGCCTGATTTTTTCCTTTTAGTTACTTTGAATAAAGAATACTGAACCCTGCATTTGAAAGGAAAACAGATTTGCCCCATATTATTGTGGTCACATTTCTGGTGGGAGACGCATTCACTGCTTTTGTCTTCATTACACTGCCCATATCTAGCCTTTGAGTACTGGAGATGCTGGAAGGTTTGAAATCCTTCTCAGCAAGCCCAGTGAGTAAAAATTACCATCTATCTACCTGACATGATTCAGGTCCTTTCCTTGCGGGCTGTTGGATCAGATGGACGTGCACAGTCCTGCTGCCGATGGCAGCGGAAAAGCCACAGATGGAACGAGCTGGTCAGTGACATCCCACTCCATCTTCTTGTGAAGCAAAACCAGCTGTGGCAAATGCCAGATCATTGTGGAGAAAATGACGTTATAAGCATCTTATAAGCAGTAGCTGTAAATTTCTGTGATTTTCAGAATGGCTCCTTTCACAAGTTACTTGAGATAAAGTGTGACTGTGCCCATGTACCTACTACAGTGACGTGCAGAAGGTTTATATAAATCAGTGCTGGAGAAAGGCCTTTTTTAAAGTTTGTCTTTTGGTCCCTTGAGAGGGAGCAATCCAGTGGGTTTATTTGTTTTATCCTGCTCACTGCTGCTTAAAAGAAGACAAAATGTGGCAAGCAGCTCATTAAGAGAGAGAGATTGGATCTGTGTTAATATGCAAATGCTAATCCATTAGGACCTGCTCATACACCAATCAATCAATTAACTCATCTGTCTCTGTATTGTTCATTATTTGAAAAATGCTTTTAATCATTTTGCTCTGCATTAATTAATAGCATGCCTAGTTGAAAAGAAAAAAAAGAAATTTAGCATTCCTTGGGGCTTACATGTACAAATATTTAGTATTCAGCTGTGATTCCATGATTAAGATGTATCATGTAGCCAAAGATAACACAGGGATTTACAGGAGCAGTGATACAGGGCAATTTGGGTTTGTATCAACTATTTCATATATGACTTTTATAAAGCACTTGATAGAGTAAGCCATTATATGTAATAGATTTATACAAAATAAATTCAGAATTACAGAAAAAGAAATCAAGAGGATAAAATACTTTTTTCCTTCTCCTATTTAAGAAGTATCTATGGGCCAAAATAGTAGCAAATGGACACAACCCCACTGGCTTCAAAAGAAATACTACAGGAGATACAAATTTGGCTCCAAAATTCAATGAGATAGCAATAGACAGAAAACCTATTCCAGATGGAAATGAATTTTCTAAACAAGACTGACTTTCTATTAAGAAAAAAAAAAAAAAGAAAAAAATGGAATGTATCAGATGAGGAAGGAAATGGGTCACAATAAGGGGATGAAAATTTTAAACTGGGCAATAGATGTGCAGTGGGACAGGCGATTTGAAATTGATAGAGAGGTATGTGGAATTATTTGAGAATAGGATGAGCTGAGCTTCCTGTATAGCCGAGAAGTCAGGCAGCATTATTTTACAAATGCTGTATGCTGGAGTTTGGGGATGTTGTAGAAAAAGGAAGAGCAGCAATCAAGGTGAGAGGAGAGTGATATACATGAGAATTTAAACAAAGGTGACAGTCACAGAGAGTATCTGAAGCAGATTAATAGGCACAGGAAAAATAGGAGCTGAGGAAAGTTCAGGATCAAGGATGAAATGAAGGTGACAAAAAGGTAAAGGAAAATGTGAAGCCTGGTTTTGAAAGAGTCAGAAGTGATTGTATGGGGCAAAAGGATGTTTCTCTGCTGCTTGCAGAGCTCTATTTCTCTCCTTCAGATGAATATGGCTTTTACACAGGTAAGTAATCCCATTAATTTCATTTTCTTTCATATCAGCTGTTGACTTCAAAGCAACTCTGTACCTGAATACGGGCTCACAGATGCAGTGATTTGCAGGGTCAGTGTTCAGTCTGACCTAACAGCCAATTTCTAAGCTGCCCCAGGGCCTCAGCCTTGTCCCTGTGTCAGAGAGTCTTTGGTGCCCTGGTTGCACCATCAGGAATGAACGACTCCTCTCTACCATTGCAGCCTTCTCCATGCGGCCATTACCAGAGTGCTCTCTGTGTCCTGGAACAAAGAGAAATACATTGCTGCTCGGGAATCCGTGTTTTGTGCCTGCTCTGTCTTTAGTAATTTAGTTGAACGAGACTAGGAAAATCCATGCATTATGGACTGCTAATTCTCGGCACACATCTGCCTTGTTAAGTATGACTCACCAGGCTCAAATTGCAGAGTGTTTATCCATTTGAAATCCTGAAGCTTTTACTGTAACAGAAAGAAAATGACTGATCCCCTCAGTCGTTTTCCAAAATGTTACTATACTAAGGATTTCTAGGAACATCACTGCTTCCATAGATAAAGCATCAAGTTAGATTTTATTAGTGAATATATGCTGAGCAATGTGCATACTGAGTTGAAATGCTATCTATAGTTGTGAATTAACCCTTATTTTTATATTGCATCAGCTTATACTCTTTTTTTTCCTTTCTGAGTTTTGTTTATATGTTCTATTTTGGGAGGATATTTGAGAATCTGTTCAAAAGCAGCATGGAGGAGTAAAATAAGCAGAGGGCAGGACCTCACCATTTATAACTCAGGTCATGAGATTTATTTACTATTTGTTACTCATATTAATTTCCCCTAATAATATTAATATACATTTTTGCTTCATCATGATGGTTTTCTTAGACACAAAAATCAGATTGTCCCTTTCTTGGATAATGTTCTCTCTGAAGCTCCTGAAAACAGAAACAGAAGAAATGGTGCAAAAATACAGACAAATGAAGGTACTTGTTCAAGGTCACCCTCCAGGCAAGTAGCAGAGCTGGGAATAGATAAATACTAAGATGGCAAGTGAGCACTGTGGAAATGCCAAGGACCAAAGCATATGTTTTATTTTGAGGGGAACTATTGGGTGTGTAAAATAGAGCTACTTGAATAACTAAACCTGTGCTCTAACCTGCTGTATGCCCTGTAACGCTCACATACCAGGCTTTCGGGGAAAAAAATGGTGTTATGGAAGAGATGGCAGCTTCTGGGCAGGAGCTGACTGTGGGGTGGTAGTTCCTGGGCAGATGTGCTGACTGCAAGCACAGCTTCTGGGGAAGGGACAATTCCCTGTGTTACACTTTGGGTGCTTCATAACTACTCTCATAAGAGACAAAAGGGCTGGATAGAAAGAACTGGTTAGAATGTCTGTAAGTGTGTAAGATTTGGACTTAAAAGCTTTTAATTGATTTGGTTTTGGAAAGTTTTCTAGGCTTTTACAGGGTAAAAGAAGAAAAAATGGGTTTTCTTCAACTTTTCATTAAAAAAACTGGAATTGAATTTCTGCAAGACATAGCACTTGTAAGAATATAGAACATCTTTATTTTTAAAAAAAACACTTCAACTTAAAATTTTTTACCAGCTCTAATTTTGAACATTACACAAATAACGTGCCTTTCCCCATTGTAGGAGGTGGAGTTTGCTAGCAGCAGCTGTGGGGACAGCGTGAGTAACTTCTCTGGAAAACCACCATGCTAATGTGATGGGGAGTGGCCACAAGATTCGGGAATCGTTTTATTTATTAAAAGCCATCATTCACTCACTGACAGGAAGGACAAATAAGTTATTGTGGCAGTGGCCCAAGATGTGAAAGCTCTGGCACTCAATCCTTACTACACCTCCGTGCTCTGAGCCTCAGACTAAAAAATTCTCAGAAGTATTAAATGCTGAGCTGTTTTTATTTTAATTTGCCATCCATAAACCGTGAGTTTCGACACTTCCCTGCTTCACATAGAGTATCGGGTGGAAAAGAGCACGTGATGTCTGTGGAGCTGTATGGCCACAAAAGGCAGCAAAACATCCAAGGTCCTGTTGCTAAGGAATATTAAACAGGAATTCTGAGGGCACAGGAGATATTGTATCCAACAGTATCCCAAATTCTGGTGGACACAAAGGAAATGAATAAACTGGGACTTATTCATCTCAGTACCATTTAAGAGATACAGACAATGAGTTCTCACTGGGAAAGAACAAAAATCAGTGATGGAGGTTTTATTTTAGAGGCACTAAACAGGAAATTCCAAACAATGGAAAGTTTAAAACATTAAATCTAGCACCAAGACCATGAGTGTATTTCCTTTCATACATATTTGTTTAGATATGAAAAGAGTGAAAAATATTTATTGCCTTTTCTTCAGTGGTAAAGGCAACATTTTTTTAAAAGTCGTAGGCATCTGGTCATGGGATATGTTTATACATAGCTGAGGCCAGATAGGCTGTGGATTTTATGGGTTTGTGTGTGGAGATGCAGAAATCTCATAGCTCTCCGTGCTGATCTCCCCTGCATTCTTGGGAAAAGAGAACTGCAGAACTAAGCACTTCTGACACTTGAAGAATTTACCAAGAAACATTCGCCTAACCCTGTGATTACTTCTATCCGTGCCTATAAACATACTGTAAATCATTATGGTATGGGAAGTTGTCTCCTTACATTGATTGCAGATAACAGATGACATTTTAAACAAGAGAAAAATGAAGTCCTCCCGCTCCTGACATTTTCACCACTTCTTTTCTCTACTAATTTTCAATGTCAGAGACAGTTTGTGCCAAAGTGCTAAAGTGTTGCTTCCATAGATTTGCAAAGTGAATTAAGCTATCCATCCATCTCCTCTGAAGAGCGTATTGATATGCTCCTCGCTGTGTGTGAGGGACGAGAGAAACAGCTTTTCAGAGGCATGGTACTGGTGATTATATTTAAGAATTAACAGTTAGGCCACTGATTTTCAAAAGAGTTCTATCTTCACTTAGATTTTAGCCTTCTGTCTCTGAGATCTGTGACTAACTGTTCAAAACCGAGACGTGCACCCATTACTGCATTGCCTTGTACCCAGCTCCCTCCCTGCCCTCTTGCTTTATCTCTCAGAGCTGTTTGGCAGGTTTGTTACCAGAGTTAGACATAGAAATCTGGATGTACGAAGATGAAAGGCCTGCACCTTTCAAACCCAAATACTTTTCAGTCACCATAAACGTGTTGTTCCCAGGAAATCTGTCCCCATCTGTCTACCAGATCCATGACCCTCCATGAGTGTCCCATAAGAAATTTGAAGGGCAGAGGAAAAAAACTCCTCCCTGGATCTATACAGTCACTAGTCCTGAGTCATCAAAAATTATGAGCAAGGTTTCCTGAAACAGGAAGTCATAAAAAAGTAAGTAAATAAGCAAAAGTGCACATGTATTGGAGTCTTTTAATTCATTCCTCTTTTCAGAGCTCCCAAGTTCACATTTTCCAGTTTTATTTCATAAACTAGGGCTAGCATTTTCTTTTTAAAAATGAAAAGGAGATCCCGTTCTTTTCCCATGGCTCCAGGAACTGCAACTTTAAAAAGGCTTTCCCCAACATCTCCAAGTATTGCAGTGTCTTTAGAGATAAAATCCAACCACGACAACTAACCTCAATACTCTGATTTAAATATTTAATATATGCCACTACGCTTGTGAGTAGCTTTGCAGAAGGAAATGCTTTTAAATAGAGATACTTCTAGCATTCTTAAAAAGTATTTGTCTCCTAAGTGATTTCAGGCAGGGAACAAAAAATAGTTGCACATGACAATAGTGAAACCACAAAGATAATCCATCCTGGACTCCACCAGCTAGTAACCAATTCTCTATCAGTCCCACATTTGTGTGTATAGACCTTTTAAAAAAACCACCAGAAGCCCAAAGCAGATGAGCAGAGGGGCTAGCTTAGGAACCTACACAGGTGATCACTGGCCTGGGACTGTGCATGCTTGTGCCTGAGTCCTTGTCTGACCTCAGGAGAGATCTTGCCCCCTCCCTCCCTCTTGTGCCTTATTTATCCTGTTTGTAAGATGGGGTTAATGATTTTGACTTCTTTTGTAAAGCATGTTGAGATCTGCCAATGAAAACTGTCACAGGAAGAAGGCAAGGACTGTTACAACAACTGTAATTGTCATACCCAGGGCTTTGGAAATAATGAAGATGGTACCGACCCAGAAATAAATCCTTTCACTAGATGGGCATTCATTGGGGCAAAACCATGAATTGCATCAAATACTAATTGCATCTCTTGGGTAGCAAATCTAGTTCTCCCTTTATTTGGAGGTTAGTATCTTTTTCTGTGATTTCTAGAGGATGCCTCTTAGCAGCCTGCGCCTGCCCAAGCAAAATATCTAAACAGTGGTGAAATGCTTTGCTGAATCACACCTTTCAAGATTATTTGCTGGGAATTAACATTTTGTCTAACTTCTTCATGGAGCTACTAGCTCCCACTGCTGTATTTGCACTTCCCTGCTGAGCTTGATTTGTAGAGCCAGCTAAATCATATCCCTAACTCTTCTGGGGTGGTCTAGGCCTTCAGAGCTGAATCTTATCCCTTTCCCTTATCTCTAATAACCACAGCAATGCCATTTTGGTTAAGCACTTAACTTGATTTCCTCTTTTTGAGTGAAATTCACCCCTGGGAGCTTTGTGTGGTAGGGCCACACCACAAAAGACTGATGAAGGCCATGTGGCTGCCCTGCTTCTAGAGATGTCTTGAACAAATGTGTCCCTGAACCCAACTCCCATTCACTTTGTCTGCGGGTCTGGCTGCCGTCCCCAGCACAGATATTAATGTGTCTTCCTGGACAATTCTCCAGGATTTGTCCCCAACCTGAAATCAGTAATGTCTTGCCAGGGATTTTAGAAGAAAGCCAAGCCAAAATTTTAGCACAGTGCAAATATGAAACAAGCAGTAGGAAGAGACCATGGGATCAATAAATCTCTTCAGCCAAAAAACTTTTGATTAAAAAAATCTTGGAGGCAATTATGTTGCTTAAATTAAAACCCTGTTAAATAAGAGCACTGACTACAATGAATTGGTGAGAAGTCCAAGGTTTTTGTTAGCAGGTTGCAGCCTATAGTGACGACAGACTGATTAATACTGAAACTGCCTCCAGCAAAGGGATCTTGTGTCAGGAGATGAGACCTGTGTGTTACTCACAGAGGTCTCCTCCTGGAGAGGCCAAGAGCACTTTCAGCAGTGCAGTTTCAGTCTGACAGTGGGTCAAAGTGTACAAGCTTGGAAATGAACAGGAGAGTTTCACCTGCCTTGGGAAGTTTAAGATAGTAATATGCATAACACGATTTGAAAGACTTCTATAGTTCCCATCCTGTTAGCTACACAACAGGATCTAAACAATATGCTCTCGGAAAAGGTTGGTTTGTTGTGTTTTTTTTTAAAAACCTTTCCCTCTACTCTCCTTCCCCTCTCCCCTCTTCTACCCTTTCACAAATCTTTCATAATCAAGATACTTTTCTCATTACAATTTCTGTGTCTGACATTGAAAAAATGTTTTAAAATTCATAGCACATTGCTTGACGTTAAACTTTGCTCAATAATAGACCATTAGTTTACTTGATGCATGATTCTCTGAATACTTTGTTACAGTAAATATAACAAACTCAGGATAATTACTATGTGTAACATGTTTGCATTCAAACATGACCTTGAACTTACTTCTCAAACATTTCAGAAATGTCAGCTATGATGATGATCTTTGCTCATTACTGAAAGGAGTTTCTGGGTCTGAATTGTGTAACACACATTTATGTCTATTAAAAAATGACACAGTAGAGCTATTTTTATTGTTTTAAACTTTTAAAACACTTTTAAATCTCAGTAGCCCTCTGAGTCATGCGATCCTGTGACCATCTCGGCACTTTTCCAACCCAAAAGTCTATTAAAAGCTTTGACAAAAGAAACCTTAATTTATTTCAGAAGCAGTGACAAGGCCAACCTGTATATTTATGAATACCGTGCTAAAAATGACATAGGCAGATAGCAGCACATTTTGCTAAGAGCTATACAGTCCTAATTTAAAAAGCAAATGGTATTATTTTATGTAGAAATGAATGCCATAGAGTGTTCATCTACACTGGAAAACATCTGCAGCAAGTGAAGGCAATACAATGGTGTAACCCCTGCCTTTTTAAACACCTGAGCTTAACGTTGATCTGTCAGTTCCAGCTGGAACAGCCCCTCTGCAGTGAATATGACAGCTCAGTGGTGTGTTCCTCTGCCTGGGGCTTGTCTCCTTCTCCCTCTGTGGCCAGAGGGTGTTTGGGGCACAGGACAGATGTTGGCCTCCATTCTGCAGAGCCACAGCAGCTTGGTTCGCCGTCCTTGGTTTACGCAACGAGCTAGGGAGGCTACAGCTGACCAAATGGTTCAGGCAACTTGCCATGGGAGAGAAAACATTTCACTGTGAGATACTATGACGGTGAAAACACACAGCTGCCGAAGTCTCCTGCCTTCTAGTAGATGACAATGACCTTTAACTTACAGCTGAGAAGTGACCCTCACCTACACCATCTTCTGCAATCATTTAATAGCTTTGCGCCCAGTGGAAAAAAACAATTCTCATAAGGAAGAAATTGGCTTTTGTCTAGGAACTGGTGTGGCGTAAAACCCAAGTGAGTGCCTCCAAACCAGACCATGATATGATCTCAGCTGGAGCTGCCTGTATTCAGTGGATGGCCAGATTCCTTCCCTGCTTCCATCAGTGTATCTTGCTCAAATGCTACATTCATGAAGAGTTAAAATTGTGCTTGTGCTAAAAGCAGCAGCCAGTTCCACTTCTCTGATGCCTGTTTGCTTCCAAAGCACCAAGACTGCTTTTAATAACAAAGTGAAAGTGACACTGGTGCCAGTCATTTATATTCCCCTATGCGCATTTACATTCAGCTTCTCCCGCGTCTTTCCTAAATTAGGTACCATCCACATTAGAATTCAGGCCATGCCAGCCACAGCTATGTTTAAATGTGGTTGCATACTAGTACGATTCCAGCATACCATTTCTGACCACAGGGGAACAAGGATTTTTAATTTGTTGCTGTTTCCCTTCCTTCCCAAAGCAGTATAAGCTGCACTGTGCTGCTGATGGCAGGTCAGGTCTTCAGTCAATGTAATGTAAACTGTGTGATTTTGGTAAAGCCATATGTATTTTGACCTCTCTAGGCTCTGCCTCTGTTTCTTTGGATAGACTATATGGACCATGATTTGGTACCACCATTACTCTGGCAGGTAGAAAACACATGGATCGTGGTGCTCAGTTCATTACTGGAGGATGCTCAGACCTTTTGAGGAGAGACACGCAATGGTACGAAAAGAAAATCCTCTGGGACCAAAAGCATTGCATGAGAACTCTTAAGCAGAAACACTCCTCATAGCACCTCAGTAGCAAGGCTAGTCCTTCCTCTTCAGAGCTTAAATGCTGCAGTTATGTAAAGTATTAAAGTAAAAAAGTATTAAGACAACTTTTTGAGCAAGAATTCTTTACTCAAAAACATGCCGTGGATTCTGCTTGCTTTATACTACAGTGAGAAAATGGAGACTTTAGATAACACTGTGATTTGATTTGTAACACTCAGTGGACTGAATAATGCACTAGTGTAAAATTGACCCATGGATGTGGAGATTTCAGCCCTTTAGACTTCTGTTTGAAGAGCCATTAAATGCTGGCTTTACATGACGATAGACAAGTAAATGCCCTGCAGTTAAAAAAGTAGCAATGCAACAACTGCATTTTCAACCCCTCTGATAAAATCTTGTCTAAAACCTGAGGTCTCGGAGCAGGGATTGGGGCTAAAATTCGTAAATCAAACTGGAGGTAGTCCACCAGTTTGCCTATTGCTATTCATTGAGTGATGGAATCACCTTCCTCATGTGGAAGTCAGGTTTAAATCCTTGCCTATGCCTTAGCTCATATGGCTGAAAACTAGGCTGTGGTTCACATTCAAACTCTGCTGTAGACCTATGTAGGGCAGAGAATACATTTTTGACTCCTTAAGGTGAGAGATAAATTACAACTCAAAACAGAAAGTTGCAATGTTTTTTCTATATCATCAGGAAAGGCAATCCAGGAATTGCCACAAAAACATTTCTGACAGGGCAGACAATGCATTTTTTCAGATAGGAAAAAAAAGTGTTTATATCCTTAAGAATACTGTTTCTCCAGAAGGTCTTGGAAACTTTTAAGGGAAAAATATCTCAAGTTTCAGTCAGGACACTCTCTTGAAAGATATGGTACTTGGCTTTTCTACCCAGGCCTGTATGTACGTATGCACCCACCACTAGCAAGTGGTGTAAAAGGCAAAATGAATTTGTCAAGCACACTGTTAAGTATGATGGCACTTCTGTGAAGAGTCTCAGAAAGGGAATGCCGGTAAGGGAAAGAACAGTGCTTTTTTCTTGGTTAAGAAGGTGGGTTCGTACCCAAGAGATCAGTCTGAGCAACAGACTTATTAACTGGCATTGGGTAAGCCACTTCAGTCAGGACTCTGGGAAGCCACTAATATCACACTTACAAACAGAGGCAATAAAAGCTAGGACCATAACAGCTTTTTGTCCCTGACCTGTCAGTAACTTCCCCTCTGCTTTTGGTCTACCACTGTCCCAACAGAGCATCCACCATCACATGCTACACCACCCTGCTGCCTGACATTGCTGATTTGAAGATTGCTTGCTGGTGGCCGGCAGAGATTACAACAGCCACGCAGGCTGAATGAGGGCTAAGGGGCTGCCCGCAGTCACTCTTTTTGTAGAGAAATGAAAGGAAGGCTGAGTTAAGGTTCGAAAATGCTCTTGAGTGAGAAATACTACTTTCAATTCACCTATTAAGAATCTATTACTTTTACTTTTCAAATAAAAAAAAAAAGTTAAAAAGTATGTTACTTTGTAAGTCTCACAGGAGGGAAGCCTTTAATGGAAAAGTATCTCAAGCTTCAATTAGGATACTATCTCAAAAATGTCTCAAGATCATAAATTAGAATAATCTAATTGGACTTACCTCATTTTTATACCAGCTAAGAATGTGACCCTCTACATCTATCTGCAGAAATCTTCAGTCAGAAATTATGCTTCTTTATAAAGTGTTTCAGAGCCTTTGATGAGCTGTTGAATGGCAAATTTCAGTGCTTTAGGGCACCTTCTTTAACTTAATGGAATATTTGTGCAATTAAAGAGATAACATATTTTTGGTGTGATGTACATTTGAGTACTGCTAGTTCTGTCTCCCTATAGAAGAAAAAAATCTTTATTTAATGGGAATGACCAAAAGCAGTAGGTGGACTAATTTGTGTTTGGGATATGTGAAGGAGTTTTTATTTTTCAAACAGAAACATATTCTTTTGATTAACAGACTTTCAGTCTTCAAAATGCCTTTGCTATATCCATGTTTGGATGAAAAGCGTATGTTCACCTTCTACTGCTGGCACAACTTCTTACCACAGGTTTGCCACAGGAACCATGATTCACACTATCATGTGTTTTGGACTACTTAAAATTACAGTTATTAAGCAGTTCTGAGAAAGGCAAAGCTCTTAAAAAATCAGCACATCCTGCAGGGCCTCAACTGTTTTACGAACATGTCAGGTATCTCATCCCTGCCACCCACCCCACTACGAATACAGACAGGCATTTTTATAGGGTTAGGTCCAGAGCTATATCCTGCAACAATCTCTTTTGGCCCATTCATCTTTCAAAATGTTCTTATTTTCTTCCTTTTGTTTTCTATTTTTCCCTTTCACCTTCCATTTTTTTTGCTACTACTTACCACTTTGTGTTTTCACTTCCCTGATACTATTTCAGAGTGTTCCTAGCTCTCTTTTCTCTTGAGCTTCTCGCCAACCCTTCTTTCACTTCACACTTCCCCCCACACCACCACCAGTGTGCATCCAAATAGCAGAGCTGGCTCCTACTACAACATTAGCCAATATCCGACAGAGCCAGATTTGGGTCTCTGTTATTGTCAGTCTTGCCAGTATATTGAGTGCAGCAATTTTTTTGCCACTTTGGGCGGGGGAAAAAAGAATTAGAAAACCCTATTGCAAAGGGCAGTAGTCTGTTGGTTTGGTTTTTTTTTTTTTTTTTTAATGGGTGTGTCTGTCATGCTGGGGCCCACAGCTTAAAATAAATAAAATCCTGGGATGACTGTGCTGGCTAATTTGCGAGATAAGCCTTTTATGTTGGGGATTTTGTCTGGACAAAGTGAACAGGCTGGAGAGCTGGATATGCAAGCAAACCACTTACCGTGCCTCTTGCATCACACACACACATAACTAATACGTTAATCATCAACGTTCAAACACCAGATACGATGCCAGAAATAACTTCTGTCTCCGTAGTTTTTGTTGACCTACCGTATTTCTTCACTTTGGTCTCTCGTTTCTAACCCTCATTCACTGTTGGTTCTTAAATCGGTGGGCTTTCATAAACCCCTTCCTTCTCTAACTTTGCCTTTGTCCGAAAGGTCCCTCTGATACGCCAAGCATTGCCGTTGGCTATTAACTTTCGCTTAACAGACTAAGAATTAATTTACCTCGCTGACATGGGCAGTTTGAGGCGCGGCAGGAGTCACAACTCATGTTACAGTTTCTTCAATTGCACCCCAGTCGTTTGAGCTAATTGAGTCAAATGATACAGTGTCACAGGACTTACTGTAAGTCCAGAGGATTTCTCCTTCTGCCCAAGCTGCTCATCTTCAGCTGTCAGCAGCTCGCAGCCTTGGGGGCGATCGCTGCCCGCTCCCTGGCAGCGACAACCCCGGCAGCCGCCCCCGCCGCCCTGCGCCTCGCCGGCTGCTCCGGCCGCCGCCGCCTCCGCACCCGGGGGCTGCCGCGNGGCCGGCCGAGCCAGCGCGCTCCCGGCCGGCGCGGCCCCGGGGCCGCTCTCTTACCGGAGCGGCGAGTGTCAGCCGCGCCTGGCTTCGCTCGGAAGCGGAATGGAAAGTCGCGGAGTAAAACTGGGCTGAAAATTTAGCTTTTTATTTTTTTTATTGGGTTTGGGGGTTTTTTTTGTTTGGTTTTTTTTTGCTTTTGGCTGAGCTTCACTTCGGTGCCCAAGGAGAGCTGCGTATTTGATTCTTGCGGTGCCTTTCCCCGCATGCAATGCCTTCATTTGCAATGGCATTAGTCCCGTTTGACACGGGGGTAAATGACAGTAGCACTTACTCCGGTGCTGTAATAAAGCATTGCATTTAAATGGGCACGTTTGCTTGGATTGTAAGGCACTCTGCAGATGTAAATTAAGTAAGCCTCCTGTCAGCCCTCCGAGATAAACAAAGAACATTATATCCATTTTAGAGGTAGATAATCTGAGGCACAAAGAACTTGAGACTTGAGAAGCTTGGCTGCCTAAAATTAGACACCTCAGCCCAAATGAATTGACTGTGAATCCCTTACTCATGTTGGAAAGCAGCTATTCCCCTCCAACAATGTCAGGAAGACAGCAGTATGTGAAGTCTTTGAACTGTGCTTCACAGTCATGCGTGGCAAAAACTTGGGGGGGTGTTTAGGCACCGAGTTCCCAAAATTAAGCCTAAGGAAAAAAATTTCACTGAGATTCTTTTCAAGGGAAAATGTGACCATTAATCAAATTAATTGTTTTGGCTTGTAAAAAATCAGTCTAATCAAGAATTGCTTTCAACAGAAAAAGCTTTCCGTTTTCTTTGGAAAAGTGATTAGTGTAGCACTCAAAGACAACAATAGTACTTCACGTCAAATTATGAGAGCGGAACAACTACGAGGGTGCACTCTGAAGTAGAGTCCAGAGACATCTTTCAGACACCTCGGGTTTGGATAAGGATAAACCCCAGGAAGGCTTCTCGTACAGGTTACAGAAACAGGGCTGGAATTCTGCCTGGGTTTCAAGTCAAGTTTCATGAAATCCTTGCCTCATTTGTCTGCACCCAAGCTATAAGAAGTGAGAATCGCTCACTAGTGGAGAGCTAGCGGGGTGTGGGATAGTTGTGCCTGAGGGCAGGACCCGTGAGAGATCTTAGAAGTCCTCTCCAAGTCCTAGAAGAAGGGATCTTCTAAAGAAGGTCAGGAGGGAAAAGTGCCAGTGGTGCTTTTGGCTGTAGGTTGACAGGCTGTTACGGAATAACCTTTCTCTCAGTAAGTCAGAGCCCAGAGGGATTGACTTTTCACCCCTATAGATGCTGTTCTTTCGTTGGCAGTCAAGTACTGACTCCTACCAGCTCTTCAAAACACTGACTTGTAGAGGATTTTTAATTTACTGAAACAACCTTAATTCAGTCGGGTTTTTTCCTGGATACCGGGAACTGGTATATTCCCTTTATAGTAGAACTGACAGTAAAATGCATCACTGGAAAAAAGTATCTCTTCCTCCTGTTTTATTTCTGTTTTTAACCTCTGCTACAAAATAACCTTTAGTTTTATGCTTTGCTCAAATAACATATATGATTCACGTTTGGTCATGTGAAAAGTGAAGCTATTACCAGGTAAGATTTTCTCATTTAATTCTATTAACTGACTTCATAGTGGACTGACATTCTTACAATTCAAAGAAATCTGGTTTTCCAATGTAAAACGAACAAAAGGTCAAAACAATGCAACATTGATTTAGATGCTACATAGGGACCATTTGCACATAACTAGTTGCAGGAGTACATATTAGATCTTCACTTCAGACTGAAATTTAAGATGGATGCAGATTATAAGTGCTGGCTGATCTATTACTTTGCCCTCTCGGCTGCAAATTGGCTTTGTGCCACTAGGCACCCGGGCACAGCATTACTGCTGTAGCCATCACTCTGAATTGATGGCCAAAGGAGGAGAAGCTATACCCTCACACCAACAGAATTTGTTCGTGATGGAGATCTATTTATATGTTTATAAAACAATGCAAAGCAGACATCTGTTGAACCATTTCACTAATAGCAGGTATATTGATTGTGTTTTTCTGAATGTGATGACCCAATTTACATGTTGATTTGCTTAGCATCTGCTGTGATACTGGAGGAAGAAACCCCCCTAGAACCACAGAAATCACAGAATAGAATGTGGGTGGGAGGGGATCTCTGAAGGACATTAACTCCAATCTCCTGCTTGAGGCAGGCCTGTCACCAGCACTAGATCAAGTCAACCATGGCTTTCTCTACCCTAAATCTTAAAAATCTCCTGGGATGGAGATTCCACAGCCTCCCTGGGCTGCCTTTTCTAGCATTTCTTCATCCTTCCAGTGAAAAAAAATTATGTTTCACCAACCAAAACCTTCCAAGCTGCAGTTTGTGGCTGCTGCCCTTGCTATGTTGTCTGCCACAACTGAGAAGAGTTTGGCCCTCTCAGCTTTGTAACTCCTCCTAAAGCAATTGTGGGAAATCCTGGAGTAAATAAGAAAAGTCTGTGTTACTACATTCATTAATAAATTTGAAAACTTGTATATTAAAATACAACAGACCACAGCTGTTGGAGTGCAGGCCTCATTCATATGAGCCTTTCTGAATCTCCCAGCTGAGATTTGTCCTGCAGAGGTCAAGTGCTCCCATTAGGAAGACAGTCCTGCAATCCCCGTCAAGAGTCAGTGGAAAGAAGACTTCAGGTTGCCAGTATCAGGTTCTGGAGGTGCCTGACGCTCACCGGTGCTGGTGTTTGTTAACCCAGCAGCTGGGGACAGCTGCCTGAAAGTAGGTGCTTTACACGTCCCATACTGTGTGTCCCGTACTGGGTATATTTTTTTCTGTGTAGAAGAGGAGGGTACAGCTTATCCTGCCCAAAGTGTTAAAATAGCAAAGGCCAGCCTGGGTGTCATGTGTTGCTATCATTCTTACCACACTAAGAAAAAATCCACAATTTTCCCTTCTTATTTTCTGAATATTTTCCTTAAAACTTACATCAGGTTTTATTTCCTTCTAAAAAGAATAAGATCATCAGAAACTAATTAGATCTGGTTGTAGCGTAAAACCACAACGGAAAATTCTGAAATGTCAAAGCTGCCATATTTATTACTTGTCCTGGGCTCTAAGGGAGCCAGAGTAGTTTCCAGACTTTGTGTTACTTATTTTCTTACCATTTCTTTTTTGCCGGTTTTTTTTTTTTTTTCATCTTTGTTGCCTAACACACACAACGATGGTAAAACATAGTGAAAAAACCTATTGTGTATCCCCAAACCATGTATACCACTCTCACTTTTATTATTTCCCAAAGACTGTGAGTAGGTCTGGCTGTAAGAGTCATGAGCTTTGGGTAAAAAACAAATGAGCACATCTGTCTTTTTATTTCACTCCAAGATATCTGAATAAATAAGTATGTATCCAGACTATCACAAATAGCTGTGCTGCTAGACTAATGTTTCCACAGCTTCTCCAGTTGATTGACATTATTTGGTTCAGGGCTTGTTTTTCTTTGGTTGGAAAATGTTGACTTGGAACAAAAGAAACTTGTAGGAATGGGCTACTTCTGATAGAATTTTTTTCTTTTTTTGAGATTTTATTGCCTTTCTTGTATCCTTGATGAAATTTTGATCAAAGTGAGAGTGGAAGGATGAGCAATGTCTTGGTATGTGTTAATACTGGGGCACAAATTAAAGTCCCTCTGTAGTTCTCAGTGGGAACCTGAGCTATGTCTTGTGTCAGTGTCATGACCACCGGGCACTGGGGAAGGAGTGGTGGTGGTGTCTCTCACTTTCTTCCCAAAATTCCTACCCAGGCATTGGAGGGGTGACTGGAAGCTAGACTGCAGCCTGAAGAAGGGCTCTAACCCATAGACTCCTAAAATTGTGGGACTAGAAAAGACCTCAGGAAAATTTCTAGTACAGTGTTCTCCCTGTAGACGGCAAACTATGTGAAATCGTTCCTCACAGATGTTATTCTAATCTGTTCTTAAAAGCCTTCAGTGTAGAGAGTTCACACCTCTGGGGATTTCTGTTTAAAGCTTTAAAAATTTCTAAGCTAGAGTCAGTATCATAGTTTCTAATTTGGGGATTTTTTTATTTTTACAGGAAGTAAGAGCTAATATTCTCATCATCTAGATGGGAAATTGAATTACAGATAACACTAGGCTGATTCTGATGATGCAGAAAACTCCACCTTCCCGTAAACCAGCTATTCTACACAATGGATATACACTTTAATTCTATCTTAATGAATGTAGCAACAGTTCAGAAGCGTTGATGGTATTTTCTGTATAATTAACCTGTAATGTAGCAATTTACATCAAAGGCAATAGTGCATTGTTTCCTGTACATGCCCTACAAAGGGTTCTCTCCACACGTGACGTGTTTTTCAAAGCTAACCACATGGTTACTTGTTTCCTATGATTCTTTCTAAAATCTTGCAAAAGATTTCTCACAAAAGGTGAACAAATGAGCAAATAACTGGAAGGGATTCAGAGAGCAAACAAAAAATAAAGGAACAGAAAGGACTGTAGATGTTAATCTTGTATTTTGAAATTGCATTAGTAGCTTTCAAGGGAAAAGAATCAGGACAGGTTGTAAACTGAAGTAAATTTCAGTGTCAGCAAGTGTAATGATTTTATTGCAAATCTTGCAATATTAAGTATTTGCTTTCAGCTCAAAACCTCTGAACACATGGGATTCTTGGTTTTTGTAATTAAAAAACAAAACCCAAAACAAAAAAGCCAGATGCAGTGTCTAGTGTCAAATTGCAGTGTAAGATGAGAAATTATGTACTCAAACTTTCCAGGACCCTGAAAATCATCAGAACCTATGTTTCCAATGAAAAAAATATATGGTAATTGTTAAAACAGCCTGACATTTGTTCAGAGGGACTATGTAAAACAGTGTTTACACCAACTGTAGATTTGTCCCTAGGCTTATAATAAGGAGGAGTTTACAAGACCTGCAAAAGCCAAAGAGTAAATTCACCTAAATAGTGAAGTCTTTTTGCCACTGTACCAATTGATATTAGCTATATGAGCAAATTAGCTGTTCGCATTTTAGACTGACTTCCATCTGAAAAATCTTCTGGTATAAATAGCAAACTGTTCTGTTCTAGAAAACTCTTGCTGGTTTAAATAAAGCCAAAGGCTTTGAAATAAATGTCTTTCATTTTATTTTAAAAAAATTAAGCTTGATATTGATGGCTTAACTCTTTACCTTCAATAATTATTATTTCTCTCACTTTCTCTCCATGTGTCCTCTACTTGCTATAGAAGGATCTTCCTGATCAGCAAGTCCACTCCACCTTGCCATACTCTCACATCATAAAATCACTTATGTAAATCTGTCAGATTTCCCTGTAACTGACTTTTTTTTCTTTTCCTTACCCACTTCTCCTAATGGAAGGTTGTTTTTGAGCTTGGATGAGGTGACAGTTTGAAACTTTTAAATTTCAGACCAAGTTATTTCCTGGACATTTGCTTCTGTGTAGTAGCTGTCATCTATCTTCATTTTGCATTACTACTTACCCTGACAATATACATTTCTATCTATATTACAGTGCCACGACTGCTTGGGATTCTTACATTTGACTTTGTAAAAAGTATGAGGTAGTTTTGATTATATTTTTTTTATTCATTAAATTGAAAATTCCCATGACTTCCATAGAATTCTTGATTGCTATGAACTTTTTACCTGATTGCCTCAGCTTTTTCCATTTTAAGTCTCTTTCTCTAACCTTCAAGAGCACAGAAGAAGGGCTCAGTACTGGGGCTGGTTCTGTTTAATATCTTTATCAATCATCTGGACAAGGGGATTGAGTGCACCCTCAGCAAGTTTGCGGATGACACCAAGTTGGGAGGGAGGTTTGATCTGCTCAAGGGTAGGAAGGCTCTACAGAGGTCTCTGGACAGGCTGGATCATTGGGCCGAGGCCAATCGTAGGAGGTTCAACAAGGCCAAGTGCTGGGTCCTGCACTTCGGTCGCAACAACCCCATGCAACGCTACAGGCTTGGGGAAGAGTGGTTGGAAAGCGGCCCAGCGGAAAAGGACCTGGGGGTGCTGGTGGACAGCTGGCTGAATATGAGCCAGCAGTGTGCCCAGGTGGCCAAGAAGGCCAACGGCATCCTGGCCTGTATCAGAAACAGTGTGGCCAGCAGGAGCAGGGAAGTGATCGTCCCCCCTGCACTCAGCACTGATGAGGCCGCACCTTGAGTACTGTGTTCAGTTTTGGGCACCTCACTACAGGAAAGACATTGAGGCGCTGGAGCAGAGAAGGGCAACGAATCTGGTGAGGGGCCTGGAGCACAAATCTGATGAGGAGTGGCTGATGGAACTGGGGTTGTTTAGCCTGGAGAAAAGGAGGCTGAGGGGAGACCTTATCACTCTCCACAACTACCTGAAAGGAGGTTGTAGTGAGGTGGGTGCTGGTCTCTTCTATCAAGTAACTAGTGATAGCAAGAGAGGAAATGGCCTCAAGTTGCAGCAGGGGAGGCTGAGACTGGATATTAGGAAAAATTTCTTTACTGAAAGGTTTGTTGGGCATTGGAACAGGCTGCCCAGGGAAGTGGTTGAGTCACCACCCCTGGAGGTATTCAAAAAGCATGTAGACAGGGCACTTCATGACATGGTTTAGAGGGCATGGTTGATGGTTGGACTTGATGATCTTAAAGGTCTTTTCCAACCTAAATGATTCTATGATTCTATGATTCAAAGAATGAGGTGGCCTGTGTAACCACACATTAATAGCAGCTAGAGTTGCAGGGTTTTGGGGCTATGTCGTTACGCGGAATTACTAAAGGCCTTCAAGGTGAATGCCATCTTTGACTAAATTCGGTGGATAATTACTATCTTTACTCAGGCTCACAGCAGAACCCAACAGAAACATAAGTCTGCATGAACTTACGGTTTGATAACACAATGTTCGATACAGCTGTAAGTTAGGCTATCCACTCCTCTCAGCTTTGTCCTTTGTCCAGATGAATTTGCACTTCTTCACAACAAAATAAAACCAAAGTTTTCAGTTTCCTCACCTGGAGCATGATATTTTCTTTCTCTTTTATAAAAATAAATGACAATGGAAAGAAAAAAAAAACCCAACAACTAGTAGAGACTCAAATCTTGTGATCACTTCTTAGAAAAGCCTTAATACAAATATTACATACCCCCATCCATGATACCTATTTGCCTATCTGTAACTCTGCTTTATAGACAGACCTGCTAGTGTGTCCTCCCTCCCCTCATGCCTGTCGTCCCCTGTGAACCACCTCTGGTATCATTTGGGGAACTGCTGAGAATGAAGATCATGATGGTGCAGCATTATGAGTCTAGAATATCACTTTGCCTTGCACTATCCATAATCAAGGGATCAGAGGAACTTAATCACAAGATCTTTTCTCTTCTGCTTCTGCAGAGACAGACTTGCTGTGTGCATGATGCCTTCATCTCCATTGCTATTTTTCCTCCTTCTCTCTCTCCTCCCTCTGCATGAGATAGACAACACACAGCAGGAACCTCTCGTTATTTGTGATGTCCATGTTCTCTTCTTCCCTATCCTATTTTGTTTTAAAGCACAGGCAGGGGAGTGTTAACATGAAACTTCATAAACCTGATGTTCATGGACTATATAAATACTCTGCTGGGTGGGGGTTGTCATTTGTAATTCTTAAAAAATCAGTGTCCAAACCTAAAATTAGGTTTATTATTCAAAACCATCTTATAGATTCAGCCATTGAATTGCCTTCTTGATAATTGTATTGTGATTTCCCATTATATAATATTTTTGTTCAAAAGGGAGCAAACAAGCATTTTCAGGGCTGATACAGACAATGCAGACCACAGCAAGGAGCCTGTGTCACCAAACAGGAAGTGAAAGAGTATTTTTGAAAATAGCTATTTCAGAATAAACTGAAACAGGTATTTTTGAATAGAAAAATAGCCCCTTTTTTTGCTGTTGTTAGGACTTGAGGAGTATAAGAAATACTAATTTTTAAATTTCTTGTCTCTTGTATTGATTGTTCAGATATACCTGGGAAAAGTAGTCTTCTAGTCTTGCCCTATTTAATTGTTAAGGACAAATGAATGCAAGCAAGAATAATTTTCTTCTATCTTCTGTGCACATGATTATTTATAATAGTTGCAAGTGATCAGGCTGTGGTGGCTCAAAGAGTTACTATTTGGAAACTAAAGCATGTCAGCTGGTTGTGTTAAGTGCTCTAAACCATTTGTAATCAATGACTAAAATAGTGTTTCAAGCTAACATTATTTCACTTGGGAGCATACACATGCTCATTTATCTGGGCTCAGCTAATGAATGGTTACTCATTAAGATGCAGTCATTTGATCACTTACAATATGAATGCATAGATGGAAGGAGGCATAGTCCAGTGAAAACCGAGTTACCTTTAAAATCACAGATCTATGTACTGTAAAACTGTGTATTCTGGGATTTAGTATTAGAAATTATCAGAAACATTCCCTCTCCCTCTTTTTTTATCCACAAACTTGCATACAAATAAGTAATTGTTCATTAAAATGCCTTGGTTGGTTTGTCTGTTGCTTTTTTGCTTTTTCTTTTTAGCATTCCTATTATGATTTTCCTGTAATATGATCAAAAGCACAGTCTTGATGATTTCTACAGTACTACAAAAGTCTTCTCCCTCAAGATCTATTAGTAGATTTTGCTCCAATGACATATGAATTAATAAAATGCCTATCATATTCCACTCATTATTTTACTCTCAAAAANTCCAAAATATTCACCAAATATTTATAGAGTAAGAAAGTAGCATTGCTTCATGAACAATTTGATTAGGTATGACACTTGCTATGAGTCAAGGAGCTGTGATATAGATGGTGAGCCAGATCTAGTGTGATACCCAGAAATGAAGACGAGATGTGCTTTCTCTGGGGCCTTTCAACCACTGATGCAGCAATCAAACTAAATATACATAGGATGAAATCATCCAACTTTCACGGACCCAAATTTATGTAGAAGAGAACAGAGTCACATAATGCAGTTCAAAAAAGAGTGAGATTTTACATCTGGCACCTTAAATTGCAAAGTCTTTTATGATTTATTTTTCCATTAGCAGTCCCAAGTTATTCTGGCCTTGCAATTCTCTGGATATATGCCTCTTATTTGAAAAAGTGTTTTGGAATATTTTTTCCTTCTACCCTCCTCCTGGAATTTTGGAAGTATGTCTCAATATAATATCACCTTCAACCTTAACTGATACGGTCTTTCAGATCATTAATGAAGATACTGTGAAAAATGGCGTGTAACACACAGCTCCAATGTGTTACTAGGAAGCTTCCCATAGATTGCAGTAGTTTATATTGCTATTCTTATAGCAGTACTTCAATGCTGTAAAAATACTTTTTAGTGCTAATTTAAGAGCTAATCTGAATTGTTCAGAGGCTAGCACTGGTACCATTATCTTTTCAGTAAAAAACCCAACCAAACAAACAAAAAAACAACAGCAAAAAAACCCAGGAAATGTCTGTATTTCATTGAAAAGCTCAACTTTTCAGTGCAAAATGGAAAGAGAATGTATTTTTGAATGGAACCTAAACTATTTTGATTCAAACATTTTGCCACCGCATTTTTTGAGATTCCTAGCTTTGATGGAAAAAAAAGATGATCTTTCTTGGGATTTCAGATTTTGCAATACGTTTTACAGAATAATTAACGGAAATATTAACATCTGGACATGACTGTTTATTTTGTTTCCCTAGGTTTCTGCCAGCATGGTGACTCTGAATTCAATAAATTTACACTGGTATAATAGCACAGTGGAACAGAGAATTTTGTTATAATGTACTTCCTTTTGACCACAATGTTTAAGTTAAGCAAAAATTTACTTTCTTTTGCACGTCACCTAGTTTACAACATGGAAAAGGAATTATGCAACTGCTGTGTAATAGTTCTGAGTAATTGCCTTATGGAAGGCCACATGTGCTCCACCCAGTTAAGATCTGAGTTTGTTCTCACACCAGGTGTAGATGGCTTGAATGTGCACTGAGACATAATCTCATTTGGTATGAACGGGCAAGAGTCCATAAAGTTTATGGGGCTACATAAATATATACGAGCAGCTCCTTGGAGTCTTCCTGTTAAAAACCTTCTGCTCCATTGGAGGCATTCTGCATTTAGCAGAGGTAAATTCAGAGCCAGGGCTTTTGCACCTACTATCTTTTGTCCTGTAAATTGTCTCCAGATTCGCAACAGCTAGGATTAAGGCTGGGAAACGGAATGCTTGTTGAAGAAAAAGGAGTTAGGCAGGAAATCTGAAAATACAGGATCATATCCTTGATAGACCAAAGTTCATGTAGGCCATTTTCCCCTCTTGGACCAGAGCCAATGCTACAGGAAATTATACAAAATCTGAGTAATTTGGCCCCAGAACTCATACTGATCTCTGACAGTGTGGCAAACACAAAATGCATTCTTTCTTCTAATACATTTATTTTTGTCAGTTGTGATAAAATATATTTCTGATATTTATAAAAGTATATATGTATATTTATTTACACACACACACAAAGTTTTGACCTGTATAACTTCCTTCTGTAATCAGTTTTCGAGTAAGAGCTTGTAATCAGGATGTATCTATAGCAAAATTCAAAGAAAAAAAAGGCCTTGAATTCTTGAACAATCCTGAAGTAGTTTTTATGAGGGAATGTTCTGGTTTTTAATTTAAAATGAAATGCACACATAATTTGTGTTCAGGTGGTGTACTTGCTTTGAATGGTTGGAGGATGGTATTTATAAAGGCTATTTTAAGCACAATTTAACTATTGTGAAATTCAGTGTACCAAAGCCTACAAACTTAAGTGCTCCCTGCTGTTAATGGAGAGAGATCAATATCTCCAGACGGTGAGCCTGACCATCTTTGGAGGATATTTAATGTAGGATTATGTGGATATCTTCTACTGTGGCAAAGGTTGGGTTTTTTTTGTGTGTGGTGGTTTGTTTGGTTTTTTTTTAATCGTATAAAGAATTCTGGTGGGTGAGTAAAATACCAAAATAAAAACCCCAGTAATTTTGTGTATTTTTTATATAATGCGGGAAAATACAACCTTTTGCCATAGCAGGACTTCTTTGTAGGCTGATGTGCACAAACTGTGGTCAGTGACTTGAATCAAATACAGTCCCTGAGGTAAGAGAAGATGCTCACCCCCCACAGACCACGTCCTTGACATCAGCCAAGCTCCTCGTGTGAGTAACTCGGATCCTCCAGCAGATCTGAGACTGAAACAAGGATTTATGAAAATTGCCCAGTGACATAAAACAGATTTTCGTTACAGGAAATATTTAATTTTGACAAGTTTTTCTTAGAATTAGTAACTTCAGCTTACTAACTTCCTCTTTTTGGTATCACAGTTTACACCACTGTGATTGTTACCATAGATATGGAGTATGGTTGTTTCCATGGTAACACGTGGTGTGCCATAAACAAACAAACTACATAGTGATAAATTAATTTCAATGTCATTATTCTATGCTACTGTAAGCAAAATGTAAATATTAATTGAAAGAGAATGTAAGCAACATTTTAGATTTTTTATGGCATATTCAAGTTGGTATTCAAATGCACATTTTAATGAAAAATCCAGCAAGGCGAAGTCATCAAGTCTTTACAAAAGTATGAGAGAATAGTTTAAGAAGCTTAAAATCCCTGTTCTGACTCCTCTTTTACTCTGACCATGTAGCTTCACCTCTGGGCCTCAGAAGTCCCCTGTATGAAAAAAGGATAATAATATTTACTTGCTTTTAGAAGTCAGATAAAATAGTTATGGTTCAAAGAATGTTTTTAAATAATTGCTGTTAGTATTATTTAAGTTATTATTATTCAAACTACTTATTTGAATGACAAAAAAAAGAATCCAGAACATATTCCTCATTACACCAGATCTGTTCAATGAAATAATAGTCTCACCTGAAACTGCACTTGGCTTAAAAGTGTAAATTGCATATGACCCTGAGCTTCTGATGGCCATAAAATATCAGTCTCAGCATTTGAAATCGTTTAAAGAATATAATTTTAAATGCTTAAAATTATGCAATTGTAGCAAACAATCTTTTTTTTTAATCTCAGCTATGCAAGCCACAAAGCAGACCCAATTCCCACCACAGCCAGAATAATGGCACTTAAAATGGTTCATATCTTTGGATCTCAAAATAGAAGAATCTATTTTTAAGATGGTCCAAACACCAGTGTCCAATTCTATATGTGGACGTGGTCTTAGAAAGAGGTTTATTTTCTGTGTTTGGCTTGACAAAGCACTGTGAAAAATAAGGTGTCAACTTACATGGTTCACTGAGGCTGCATAAATGTTACACACATGGGTAATATGATGGAAGTTATATTTAGAGAGTGCAAGAGATTAGAAAGAGAACTAGAATCACAAGAATATTCAGTCTTTCAGTGCTAGTAAAAGCACGTAGATTAAAACCCACCTGGGTAAATCAAGAAAGTGTGTGATTTTAGAATAATGCATCACTAATCATCCATGAAGCCATCATCTGTAGGCCTTCACTGTGTGAAGAACTCATGTCAGCTTGGAAGTTCAATGCTGGGAATATCTGAGATCCCCTGTCAGCTGGAAGCAAAACCACTCTCCTCAGCAGCTGCTCTCCATTTAAATCAGAGAGGAACTGCTGAGCAAGGATGTTGAGTCCTACCGGGGGATGTGTAAAATTTACATATGTTAGCTAGCCTTGGCTATTGAGATAATGATGTTTTTTCATTCAACTTCTTCTATATGAATAGTCCAGTATGATTTTACTAATATAGCATAAGATGATTCTCTCTGTCTCCATTGGTAAAAGGCTGCAGACCTGATATTATGTCTGAGAGCTGAGGGGAGGCAAGCTCAAAAAACTTCATTCCTCCCTATTTCCCAAAATATGATGGAGATTTTGCTCAGCCTACCTCTGTTGCTGGGAGAGGACATTAGCCACAAGCTATCTCCCAAGCAGGCCTCCAGAGATACCTCTTCTAGTGAGCGCTGCCCAAGGCACTTCACTTCTCCGAAGTATGGTATCTCTTCTAAAAGTGCAGGGATCTGCCTCCTCAGAGTTACTCTGTGGAGATACAGCAATTACTGTTCACCACAGTTGAAGTGAGAGAAGGATTGAGATTTTATGCTTCTAGGAACTGAAATCCTCACTCATATTTTATCTTCCCTCTCTCTACAGAAAGAGCAATGCTATTGAAATATATGATTACTGTTCATTAGAGGACATTGCATTTTCACCCCATTTCCTAGATGTTGTGTCCTCATGTGTGGTACACTGAGACATGCCTCTGGGCGATACAACTGGGACCCAAGTCAACAATCCGATATGTCACTTGCAGAGATTGCTTGGTGGAAAACACACAAAAGCAGTCTCTTATGTCATGCCTTTATTTAGCTGTCACAAATTAATAACTTTTTGATTTTTTTCTGAGTTGATGTGGTGTCTGTGGGGATAAAGAGACTCAAAGCATCGGAGCAGACCGGCACAGTGCACATTTCACTAGTCTTGCCTGGAGAAAGATAATCTGGGTAGCTACTACAGCCTGCTTAGCAATTGCAGCAAGCCTGAAGTGACTATAACTTATTCTGGTGTGTCCACACAAGTGTCCTAGATGTCTTAATATCTGAGGTGGCTGGCTGCCTGCTTTGCTCCTCCTTTTTCTGTGCACTGTAAGAAAGAAGAAGAGAGGAATAGGACTGTAGTTTGATTTTAACCCATGTTCCACTTTCATTTCCTGCACTGCTATGACATTTTAAACCTCCTTTGTTGCAGCTGAGCCACTTTTCCCAAAGCTGTTGTATCACAATAGCTGATGGCTGATTTAAAATCACGTATATGCAATGTATTGCATTAGCCTAAGCTTTGGTAAATAATAAATAGTAAATTTATCTAGCTTTTGTTGGTAGAATTTTCAGGCAAGCGAGTGAAGCGAGTTAGTGAACTCTAGTGCTGAGAAAGCAGAAAGAAATCCCAAAAGGCCTCAAAGTATACTTTAAATCTCATGAGTCAGTGTGGGGATTCTTGGCTGACCTGATTACTGAATGGTCAGAACTGTCAGTGCTTTGCTGGCCAGTAAAGCAACATTCAGGTCTCTTTTCTTTATTGTATTTCATAAGATAGCCTGGTAAACAATAGAAATGCTGAAAATGGACTTTCCTAATCACAGCAGTCAGGCAAAAAAAAAAGAAATGATATATGTATTTGTATTAAAAGCCTAGCAGAAGAAAGTACAAAGAAAACAAAGGTTTGTCTTTCCTTAAAAGCTCTGAAAATGCATGAGCTATGTGTGTAACTCGTATCAGGGCTTGCTAACACCATGCTATGCTTTGTGTTAAAATCCCATGAAAAGCAGCCCCCCATGACGAGATCAGCCCCAAGAAGACAGTACCACAGTAACAGATGGCTGAAACAGGAGTCAGATCTCAGCCCTCTCTTCTGCCAGCTGCAGAAGGAAACTGGAAGACAATGTATAGTTAACCCTTAACGTCCCTGTCACGTCTCACTCATAAAATGTTACACATTCAAGTCGCACACTTGGATGCTTCCCCAACTCACCCCTTCCCTTCTCCCCCAGAGCTGGGCCCTCATCTTTCAAAACTGCAGTGGAATACTGAATTGTCCCTCTCTGCCACCCCGCCTGCACCTCACACGTAAAAAGGGGACCTCAAAGGAGGTGTGGGACTTTTACCTGACACTTCCAGCCAGCTGAGTCCCAAGTGCACAGGGGCATTATCTGCACATTGCCAAGCTGCAGCCCAGCATGACAAACCCTGTCCCGCCATATCGCAGCACAGATTGGTGGCAGTCAGCTTTGTGTGGCCCCGTGCAGACTCTTCCATGCACTGGGAGGGAGGGCAGACACTGGAGATGTCTGCCTTGAGAGGCACTGTGATCTCAGCCACAGCTCGATGAGCACGTTTGCCAGCTAGAATAAACAGGGGTTGAAGACATAGATTCAGGCTAGGAGCTTTTTAGGACAGGCACTGACACGATTTTACT
Source organism: Pandion haliaetus (assembly GCA_013401275.1). Taxonomy (NCBI): domain Eukaryota; kingdom Metazoa; phylum Chordata; class Aves; order Accipitriformes; family Pandionidae; genus Pandion; species Pandion haliaetus. Next base: position 7,234 of record VYZV01014933.1, on the reverse strand, counting down.
GTCATGTACAATCCCCAAAGCAGTGCCAGTTGCTCCCAAAATGGATTTTACTGTTGTATGTTAGCCAGTAAGAGGAACTTCCGTCAAGAAAGCTCTGAGATTGAAATGAAAAATTAAAGAGGTGGTAGTGCTGAATAAAAGATGATATTAGCCATAAGGCATTTTTAAGAGATAAGAATACAACGCTGGGATGACAGGCTTCGGTGTATTCTGTATCTCGGGATCTTCTACTTACTTGGATAAAACACCTTTGCACAGCAGATGAAATCTGATGCAATCCTGTCATCTGACTGAATGTTCTTGTTTTCCTCTGCTGCTGAGAACATGTGAATTGCCACAGTCAGGATGTAGTTGCCCTGATCTGCGTAGGGGGATCAAGGTTCCTTCGCTCAAGGATCCTGGATGTTTCTTGCATGACTCACACACTTTAAGCTGCTAAAGCTAAACACTTTCTAAAAGCGAGAGACTGCCCCTCTCCAGAGAAAAACTGACTGGGAAAAGTTTAAGTAGAGGTGTCCAGGTTTTGTTTTGTTTTCTTAAATGTATATACATGGGAGGAAACTGTTCAGAGTGCTTTTGGCATGAAGAGCTCTGGAGTGGGAACTGATTCTTTGGTTTGGGCTGCTCTTTAGCATGAGAAAACCCCTTGTCTCCAGAGGAGGAGAAGACTAGAAAGAATTAGTGTACAGCTGTTTACGTGCACTTGGGCTTAGTCATCGTTTGTATTGCAGTGTGTGGACTGACATCCAGCTCCTGCAGCTGAAACACAATAGAGTCTGACTTCAGTGGGTTCTGGGTCAGACGGCAAGCGAGAAAAGAAATAACAAATCAACATTAATTGAGGTCACCTATACTTTAAGCAATTATACAGCAGTACGAATGGCAACGCAAAACAAACATTGGAAGAACGGCAGCAAACAGCTCGAGAAAAGAGGATCTGTTCATTCAAACTGACGCTGTAACTGCTAGACATAGTTTTCAAATGAGCTGTCCCTCTTGAATTTGGCAGACAAGATCTTTTGGTTTCACAGGAAGAAGCAATTCTCATTGGAGCAGCTCTAGCCCAAGCTGCAGCAGTGAAGAGCTAGCTTGAACAATATAGGCCCTTTTAAGGTTACAGCCATTAAATTAGTCACTTGAAAACAGTAAATATCAGCTTGTGAGATGATCTTTTTAGTAGGCAAAGGCCTTTTAATTTTTATTAGAGCAATTAGTCCTTTTATAAGTCTCAAAATAAAATTAATCATTGTGGTAATACAGCATGAAATAACTCCCCTGGTTGCAGTCAAGCACAGGATTTTTGAGGAAGGTTTTTTTTGTTTGTTTGCTTGCTTTGAGGGGGTAGTGACTTTTTCCTCTCAGTTTACAGCAAGTTTTATAAGTAAGCATGGGTTTGTGGAGGTGCAGTTCCCTGAAGGCTGTGGCTGTGTTCAGGAGGGAAGTTCACCAAAAAGGGAATTCCTTAGCCTTTCTCAATCACATCTTCTTCTTTCATCTGAATACACATACAACCCCAGTGCAGTTTCCCATGAAACAGTGAAATGGCACACCCATATAGAACGATCAGATGTTAGAAATGTATAAATATAACCCCGTCCCTTCACTCTGTCTCTTTTTCTCCTCCAAGACAATTTCTACTTGGATAAATAACATCCTGTTTCTTCATTTGCATTTTTAATGTCTTGTTTACCTTTTCAGAGCCATCAGGGTACAGAGCAGTTTTTAAGTGCTTTCTCAACATATTTTTAACCATTGCAGCATAAAATGTTTTTATTTTGCTGTTATCTTGGCTTTTTTATGATTTCCCACATTTACGTATTAAAAATCACATAATTTTTAATAATGTCACGTGTACAGTACTCCTTGTGTGAGTGCAAAGCATCAAAGCCATGCTACCAAGTAAAAATTCTCTAACAGCTAAGGCATTGATTTTAGTTTACTTAGCTGCGGAAGTTTAAGATGTTATTTAACCACAGCTCTTTGTTCCGTGTTTCTGCTTGACTTCACTATGTGGCTGAAGTCCTCTGTCTCAGCCACTTCACAGCACAGTCCAGCATTTCAGTTCAGTCTTCGGGTGGCTGTTAACTTAATAAGCATACTTTTCCCCGAAACAGGTGAGATACAGGCATAATTTCCCTAAGTCTCCAGTGGGAATGGTAAGCCAACAAAAAGACAGTGAATGCAGCTGGGCCTGGGAACAATAAACCAGTGCAGTGAGATACTTCAGCGCTCAGCTGTCAAGAGCCATGGTCTCTGATCTCACAAATCCTGACATGTGTTCTAAGTTCTCTACAAGTGAGAAATTAAATGGGATAAATTAAATTCATACACATAAGCATGTGCGTGTGTTTCCAGAGGCATGACATAATAATGTTGGCAGCATGATACAATGAAAGTATGTATATACTGCCAGAAGGTCTCATTATTTGAGGGTTAAATTCCAGCAGTATATCATTTCCATTTTAAGGATCTTTTAACAGCTTATAAAACAACGAATCTACAATAACAGTCAAAGCTAAAACACCATGCTGTGAATATAGTAATGATATTGCCATTTAAATATTTAAATCTTCATCTAAATATTGCAAAATTTGAAGTATTTATACATGTGGACACACAACATTTAATAATTGCAGCATTGAGGTATCAGTATGTGGTTCATTTTATTTAACTACAGAAGTCTACAGCTCAGCTAGTCACTCAGCTTGCTTTATGGTTACTGGAGCTAAATAGCCCTTGGAAGGGCACAATTCATCTGAGTTGTCTGGAAAGTCTTTAGTGAATATACTGTCATAATGAAGTAGGAATCTGAGGTCTTCCTGGGCATCTCCAGTGTAGTTATTCACATCTTGTCAAATGAGTCCTGCCCTTATTGAATAGAAGTTCTTGTCTGTATCTCTACCTTCATGAGAATGGTTGATGTCTTTTAGTCTTCAGCAAATAAAATCTTAATTTAGTTTTGCTTATGCTGATATTTACTGCAGGGGAATATTGACTTTAATGCTATTTTCCTGTTCTTTTGCCACATTTTAACTTGAAACAACCCCTTTTCAGCTGATTGCTCCAGTCTTGCCTTATAGAACTTTGCAATCTTCCATTCTGATAAACAGCAACAACCCTTTTTTTGTTTTAACATTTCCAAAACAGACTTCTGAAACCTCTTTCCTCACTTAGTGCCTGCGGTATTTTGACTTATTGTGTCAGTCTCCTGCTGGACACAAATTCCATGTTCTGACTTGCCCCAGTACCATAGGTGATCTCACAAACTTAACAGTTTACTTCAAATATCAAAGCAGTTGATAGGTCTCAGAGCAGCCTTTCTGAAGGAGCAGAGGAGGCTAAAACCAAATTTATTCTAAAGTGGAGCTTTATAAATTTACTTAAAAGTCTGTCTGGTGTGGTTGCCTTCAGTGGCAGGGAGCTATGACAGAGAATATAGTAACTGAGTAATCCGTTTTTGTGTGCCCTGTTTCTATGTCACTCAGTGTACAATGACATTGTGGGTAGAGCATATGATGGACTAAGAAAGAAACTGTGTCTCAATGTGATCAAGAGGATTTAATATTTCTTATCACATACTCGGGACCTGTTCCAAGAAGAGTGAGAAAGAACTATTAGAAAATATGAACAATGTTTTATAGCTCTACTAATCCCCTGATGTCACAGGGCTTTTTTTTTTTTTGTATGCTGGTAGCATGACCAAAGGGAAACATTTGTCAATATTTGCTGATC
>VYZV01014931.1:812-14439 GCA_013401275.1 Pandion haliaetus | reverse complement strand
GATAGAATTGCTTTACATTAGAGAACATGGCTAAACGCTCTGTAGTGCTAGAAAGAAATGGCTACTCATGTGCTTTATGTGATTAGAGCACTGCTCTGCAAACTGCTTGGGAAAGAGTTCATTATGTATTATTGTTATGATGCAAAGTCCATTTAGAATTTATAGGGTGCCTGCACTGTTGGTTTCAATGGATTTTTGCTTAGTGAGAAAAACAAAATAATAGAGTATTGCAGTAGCACTGTGGCTGCTTCTGCATCTTATGAGATAAGAGCAGTATTTGGGCCCTTATGAAGTTATGCGACCATTAAAACACAAAGGAAATTAAAGACTGGAGAGCCTTTAAAATAGCATTATGATTTGATTCACAAAACTGAAGAAACTGTATTATGGGAACAGCAACTTTCTGATAAAAAGCGCTTAGAGTGGTGTACATTGGATTTTGTAGATTGGGAATGTGCTTAACGTGAGATATAATACTCTGCACAGTTTGATTTTTTTTGAGAACAGATTGAGATCCTTCTCGTCTGCTTCTTTTGACTCTTTATTTCTCGGGGTTTTTTGCTGGTGTAGGTAGGACAAGAATATTGCTCAACAAAGAAAGCAGATATATTTATTCCAAGAACATTAGAATTTTAATTTCATAAGGAAAGCTGGAACAAGTCCCTCTCTACAGCTCTGATTGGGAGTGGGGTGAGGGACAATTTTAATGCCCCTTTGCTGTCAGCAACAGCCTCAGTCCACCTGTGTGCTTATCCACTCACTAGGAACCAAATGTTCCTGCCAAGCGATGCTCTGCAGTAGTGGTATAAAGCAGATTGGGGTTTCTCCCGTCAGTTATTTGGTATGTAGTACCAGCTGACTCAAGATGCTGTGCTGATACTGTGTTAGTGGTGGATGTAAATTGAATTGTGACAAATACATAGAGAAGTGTATTGCCTGAAGACTGAAATCAATGCTCGCATGTTCTCAAACAAAATTAGTTTTTACTTGCACCATTTTTAAGTGAAGTCATTTTAAAGGGCCTGCATATTTTATGTTTTATTATACATTGTTTTTTTCCTGCAGATGAATATCAGAATAACAAATAAGCTCTACAGAAAGTTTTGCCATGCTTAGTGATTTCATTAGAAACATTTTTCTACCTATATAATATGCAAATATTTCTCAGGAGTATAGGAAACAAGTAAATTGGCTCATTTTACACTAAAGATGTGAGTGTAAAAAGTTTAATTTTTTTTTTTTTCTGGACTGACTTTACATACTGAATTGATTAACAGAAATGTGTAAATGGAAGTTTTTTTATAATGTTCAGAACTTAAATTTATACCACCCATTACTTCCAGTGAAAGATCTGTCTATGTTTTTTGAACACCAAATTTCAAAGTGTTATTTGGGCAGCCTTAGTATAGGGTAATAAGGAAGGATTTTAGTATAGTGGTAAAATCTTACATCTAAGAGAACTGCTTTATGAGAAAGACTAAATGTCAGTTTCTTAAGCACCATTGTATCATGTGGAATGCTTATAAGATTTGTTAGAAAATCAAACTTAAAAGACCGTTGTTTTCTTTTGAGACATGCTTCAGACCACTACAGTATCAAAAAAAAAAAATTAAAACTTTAGTTAAATTTAGTAGAAAGAACTCCCGCTAAAGTGTTCAAGCAGTTTAGAGCTATTCTTTTTAAAATTCATTACTTAAATGGAGATGAAACATTCTACATTCAGATATTAAAAAAATTGAGAAATTAAAATAAACAATGAATCCTTCCTCTTGCTTCCTTTGAAAGAATACCAAAGGCCAACTTACAAAAAGTTTAGGAACAGTTTGATAGGCCTCTTGGTATTTTAAAGCTCAAAATATTATATTATTATGATATTATACGAGAATACTATATTCACGAAATACGTGAATATTATACGAGATCAGTTTTCACATGTCACTTGGTAGATATTGAACTGAAGTCTGTGTTCAGAATGGCACTCCTATACCCAGTGAAGCTGTTATGCATTAACAGAAGTAGACCGGTTCGGCGCACCGACATTTCCTGTGGAGGAGTCCTGGAGAATTTATCGTAATATGAGATAACATTTTGAAAGCATCTAAGTAATTCAGAAGTAGAATGAAATGGAAGACAAAATCTCTGTACACCCACTTTTGAGATGTATTTTCATTCTCTGCTTGGAATGGACACAGAATCTTCTGTTTTCAAGGAAACAGAATCGTCTTAAAGTATGTCTGACTGTGTTAGCATGTCTGGACTCATTGACTTAAATTTTTGAACAATTTGCCCAAACCAGTATAATTCCACTGAAATGATAGAATGGCTGTGTAACAACACCTGAGGTCAGCCTTAGTGCTCTGAATGAATCTGTCTCCTGGCTAAAGGCGTGAGGAAAGGAAGTGGGTTCAGCAGACAAGCTGTAACTATGTCTCTCGGCCACAGATAAGAACAAGGGCACAAAGCAGTACAAGAAGTGAGTCAGTGTAGCTAGTACTTTGCAGCATAAATATACTGGGTGGGATACTGGACAACAGATCATGTACCAGACATAAACTCATACATTTAATGAGTTTGATGTCTTCAATGGACATTGTTGCTTTACATCTTGAGTAGCGAGATTCAGGCAATCAAAAGGTAGACTTAACAAGACGGCAGTCTAAAAGTGACTCAGGTCACAAAATGTATACTTTCTGAGAAAGTTCAACCTAATTTAAACATAGTACAGCAAATGAACTTTCCTGTTCAAATCCGGACAGTGCTGCAGCGGGTAGGTACTGCGGGTATTTGTAGTATGAATGACTGCAGAAATAGAAACTTTGATATGAAAGCTAGCATATGGGAAATTACATCCTTAACTTGGAAAGCTCTCCCCGCCCCATATTAAATTAATTTGCTAAGCCAGAGGCTTTTTTCAACACATTCTTTTAAGCTTAGATGCTCTAAGGAGAGGAGTTGCCATGAATTTTCTTAATATTCTGCCTGTGATTCCTTACATTCTACTTTTCTGGTTTCCTAATGTGAAAACTTTAGTGGTTAGTTAAAACGAACAGGACAATCACACAGTAGTAGTAGTAGTAGTAGTAGTAGTAGTAATAATAATAATTCTACTAATAAAAAATATGGATATTGAAAAGCCACTGAATTTGGGTGCCCAATTTTAGACTCCTTTAGAAGACCTACATTTCAGTAAAAAGCACAATTGCTTCAAAAATAAAGCCTTTTGGGGAGGTGTCAATGTGCCTACATTAATCCAAAGCTTGTTTTTATGATTTGGAACTGCTCCCCTTAAGTTAAAAACTGGCATACTGAGCTTCAAAGGCACTCTTTTTCTCTCATTGCTGACCTTGTTCTTAAGTAAGAAGAGTTGAATGAAATTTATTGGCAGCTTTTGTAATTGTTTTGAAACCACTCTGCCTTCTCGCTTTGTAATTGAATAAGTTGGCAAAGCTTTTCAAAAGAGCCTAGAAGGTCATTGGAAAAGAGCTGGCCTCAGCCTTACTTAAAACTACATTTGTTGACTTACGTTACATTTTCTTTTAAAACAAATTAACAATTTAAAACAATGGTACATTGATTGGCCAATTATAATGGAATTTCTGTGAAGTACATACAGCATTACCACCTCATTAATAACACATTAGTTCTTCATTATTGCATCGTTACAATTAACATCAGAAGAATTATTAATGTGTGGCCACAGCAAGTGTTACCAAAAATCATTCCCAGTCTGTGAAATTATTTGGCCCATGGTCATTCCACACATGTGTTTTCTTTCAATGATCCAGGGTGCTCTTAATAACATGGCAAAACCAAAAAAAAAAATTAAAATGCTACAGTCACATACCTTTTGAGGCATTAGCTATATTGTGTCCAAGGAAAGCAAACTGCAAGTATGTGCTGGGTAACCGTGAAATCTCTTAGCCCCTTTCTTTTACTTTGACTGAGGTCCAACAGAGCTATGTGACTGGAGTTTAAAGAGCACTAGAAAGTATTTGGCCTGTCTTTTTCTAGCAGAGGATTTTCATTGGTCTATAAAAAAATTGAAGGGCTTGGACAGCCATTAAACTATTCAGTGCAAATTTTTAAAAAACAGCAATTGCTGTCAGTTCCTGTTTAAAAGAAAAGTTTACATAAGCATCAAACGAGTTGAAATCTCTTTTGCATTCTACAGAATTAGAAAGATGATTGGGGAACACAACACTGTGTTGTGAAACAATAAAAATTATAACATGTTTTGAATTTAAAAAAATCGAAGCACTTCTTTTTATGTCAAGATGAAATGGTTTAACCTTTTCAGAATTATTTTGCCTGGATTTCTTACAGGAATGTTTTAGGAAACTATTTTAATCACTGCATCTGCATTTTTCACTTCAAGTTTCTGATCAGAACCCACCACTCCACTCCTCATAAATCTACGCTACCCTTCACCCAGCTGATGGATTTGTAAGCTACACAGTGCTCTTAGAAATTCAGTCTCTGCTGCTACTGATGTGAAACTTTTAGGACACGACCTAATCCAACAGCGGGTGGCAGAGTTAATATAGATGGTAAAACTGACAGTGCTAAATGGGTTCCTAGGAATCTCTAAAGGAGCCTAGGATGTCCCAAACAGTGAAATTTGGTATCCAGGACCGGAGGAAGCTCAGTTCGATTCCTTGCTACCCGGTCATTCAGCAACCTTGGGTGCATCACCCAGGGAGCTGAGACATGGGCAGACTATCCGCAAAACGAGGGAAAGTGCGTATCCCTGCCTCGTGCATTAGCATAATCGCTTTACAGTCTGCCAGTTCACTTACTAAAACACTGGGGACTGGAAACATGCAGACAGAAAGGAGAACAAAGACCACTGTGAGAGGAAAGGAGGCCTGGAAAGTGGGGCACGGGACTTGTAACTGGAAGACAGAAACGATCTGCCAGCTCTGGAACAGGCAGAGCGAGCTTGGCACAAGGAGACAAGAGGGAGAATCAGCCTGTCAGCTGAGAGGGAAAGAGAGCTGACCCGGCAGCCAAAAGAGAAAAAGGGCAGAAGACCTGCAGATGTAGCAAGCTGCGGGGAAGAGAACTGCCCAGCTGCCTGCCAAATAATGCTGCGGAGGGAAACAACCCCAGGTGATCTGTCTGTTTGAGTGTCTGAGATCATTTGTATTTTTACTCATTCCAGGGGCTGGAGTTTATGGAGTTCATATGGAAAGGATAGTTATCGTGACTCCATTCTCCAGGGTGCCTCCTAGAGAAGCTTCTTTATGAAAAAAAAATCAAAATGTTTCCTAAAAGTGCTTCTGAAAAACTCTAAAATAACTTTTTTGCTCCCAGCTTCCCTCTTCCCTCCCAGCAAACCACCTCTTTGGATTTTTGGTTTCTACCTTCTATATCATGGAAATGCTAAGCAGTAAAGCCGCAACCTTATCAGATGCATGAAATAGGAAGTAAGGTGCACAAACACATTCTTTTACGTGAGTAAGCAACACACAGATGGAGGATTTCTGCTTAAAAAAAACCATGCAGAAACAAGCCCAAGCCAATGAATTGCTAATCCAAAGCAAACTACTCTTGGTTGTCAGATGTGTTTTCTAAAATGTTCCAAACAGGCCCTGAAGGAGTTATGATGCTTGGGGTTTTTTAATAACTAAGCACGCTCTGCTTTTTTTTTTTTTTTTTCAGATCTTGATTTAATTTGTCTCACTTTTGATATAAATTATTTGAACTTGTTTATAAATAACAAAAGTGTCAGAACTAATACATTAATTGGAAAAAAACCTATATTTTTTCCAGTGGTAATGGAGTTTTATTGTTCTTATTTTTCATTTTTTCAGAATGTGTAGCAAGAATTGACAGTATTTGGTATTGGTAGTACAGTGAGGCAATCATAATGGAAATGATGTCTTTCTTGCCTAAAGATTCCCAGGAGAAGTATTAGGAGAAAAATACCCACCCTAGATATGGAGAAATGAGACTAACTCCAGGCTAGATAAAACAATTTTGAGTGGTGTATGATGCATAAGCTTAATTAGGTTTTGGAGAAGACAAACTGCAAGAGCACCCCAAAATAATAATAAAATATAATTTATTGTCAGTTTATGCCTAGGAAATCTAGTGACAGAAATACAAGATGTCTAATATAATACTATTATTTGTATATGCCATGATTATAAGCTTTAAGGTTTCATGCTGCTGCAACCTTTTTGTTTGTTACCTGAATTACACAGAGGAATTATGGAATTATTCAACTATCTGAAAGACCGTTACAGAGTTTTTCAGCTGAGTTTCCTAACTGAAAGAGCGTTTGCTAAATCTTGTTAGAATTGAACACAGCCATGAACATACTGAAATGCCATCAGTTTGCAATATTTCTGTTTTGAAGCCTCTCCAGAGGTAAAAATAGTTGCAACTTTGAATGCCTTACAGAATCCTTGTTTCCATCTGCCTAATGCCTCTAGAGCTGGGGGTCGCGTGCAATGAGATAATTAGGATTATTTCAGACTAGATCAACATTGCCGGTAGAAATGAGTAGGGTTCACTCAGATGAAAAGGCAGTACTGATAAGGTCATAAAAAGTGGAAACCATAGGGAGCTTATTGAAAAATAATGGTGTAAAAAAGCGTGATTTAAGACCAGGTTTATGTCTGACCTTTGTTTTGGTGCACAGTAAGAAGTTTCAAATGATGGCTGACTTAGTCTCATGGTTAGATGTAGTTACAGACCCCAAAATCCTAGGAGAACAAGGATTGCTCATTTAGTTCTTTCCTTTAGCCTATGGGAGAAGTGGAGAATAAATAGATAATCCTTTAAAGGCAGTGTAGAATTTCCTGCGTGCATGGAAAAGATTCAGGAAACAATTCTCTAGCTTCATATGAGACAATGTAGGGCACACCCTTTCTATTGGCTGGTGCCTATAAAGCACCGTTCAGTTACTGGTTGTAACAAATGATCCAAATTAGTAAAAACTCTAAGCAAATTTGTACTGCTTGAATTTTTTTTTTTTTCTTTTGTGAAACAAAATGTTATGATCTCTAGAGATGTTCTGCATCATAGCATCAGTAAACTTAGTGTCAGGTCATTTCTAGGCTTCTTAAAAATCTGTGGGGGTGAAAAATGTATGAAGACACACTTCTATCTAACTATACATACATGTACATATGTATATATGTGTATATTTCCTTGGGGGATGGGGGGATATGAGAAATGATTATAGCAAAATTCCAATGCAAAACTTCCAGAATTTACTTGTTACAAGCCTGGTCAGACTAATCATGTAGTTACACTGGCAAGTTGGACACTGAACTGTAGTCTTTTTGGCTGAGGGTACTGTTGGCGTAGTAAGAACAGATGGAGCAGATGTAGCTGTAAAACCACTCCAAGCGCTTTTGCCAAGGTGCTACTTGCATACAAGGCCTTGGTTCTAGGATGGCCAGAAAGGAGAACTTCTTCCCTTCATTTTACTGGAGTGGTTTAAGTAATTTGTAAACTGGAGGAGTACAAATTTTTCAGACAGTAACAGGTGCAGCAGACTTCAGGGAGAGGCCAGAGTCAGCAGCAAATGGGAATGAGGATAAAGAAGCTGGCAGACAAATCTTAGTGTATTGATTTTAGCCTGCCAGAATGTATATTGGATGAGGCTGGAGACCTGCTGACTCTGTCCTCTCCTAAAGACTGCTGAAACATTCAGATTATGAGGCCTGTGAAGAAGCAAAGTCAGAAAGCCAGATTCTTATCAATAAAGTCATTCTGATTTTAACTGATAGACACATATGCAGAGATTTTCATTTGTTAGAAAATAATATGGGCTAAGGAGTGAGTTACTGTTCATTGTCTTTTTGGATGCAGATTATTCTTGATGCTACAGTTTAAATAATGATGTTGTCTTTCTGATTAGCTGCTTGGGATTGCAATTTTTCCCTGTATGTGACCATATAATTTCCATTAATTTGGTGGGAAGAGGATACATGTATTGCAGAGAGAACTGAGTTCATGTCTTTTGGCTTGTTATGTTTCCCTGCTGTTAAGAAACAAGGTGAATATTCTGGTCCAGGTCTTTTATTTGCTGTTTAGTCAACCACAACGCAATGTTTTACTGGGTCTTTTTCAGAATGAATATTTTCAGTGACTGAAGAGAAGCTGAGTTGTGAAACTTAGAATTCTGTCTTGATTTCAGATTTAATGACAAATCTGGTCCATGTATTTGGGAGCACAAGGGAAATTGCTCACAAACCAGAGATTTTTGTGAGTAATCATGAACGGGAACTTAAAATTTTTATTAGTTTTCTTTTTTATTTTTTTCTGAGATATCCCAGTTTAAGTTATCCTGCTCTATTTTAGAAATTAATGTATTAAACTGTGGGATTGTAAAACTATTTGTGCTTATTTAGCATGTCTTAAGTTTCTGCCGATATACTAGGGCTGTAGTCAGAATCTGAAAGCCACTTAGGTTTCATTAGGTGTCATTAGATTCTTAAAAATTTAAGTAAACTATCAGATTCCTTCTGTTCATCAGTATAGCATGTAAGGAATAATCAAGTGAGTGATTCAGAACCATTATTTAATTCACACAGTAAGGGAAATTTTTTGCACTAAGGTCCTAAACTGCAAAACTGTAAAGGTAACCTAGTCCCATGGATTGCTATAGAAATTGATGCAAAGCTAACACTGACCTCCATAGGAGCAGGCTACCTGTGATTAACGGGTTAAATTAGGCTTAACTGTTTTTCCTGTATGCTCTAGGTGTCCTCTTCTTTTCTTACTTTTAAGTGTTTAAACTCCTGAATAATATGCACATTTCATCTTCCCCACTGTCTTTCAAACAGCCCTCGTAACGTAATCTTAAATTGTCAGTCATGGATATTATCCTTCTGTTTAGTAATTTCCCTCAGGTCAGGTGGTAAAACATGTGTTTCCTTTCAACAATAAAACCTCATTCACCATGTGTGATTACGTAGGGTAGGTGAGAGTTTTTCAAGCAGCGTCTGGTTTGGTGGTTTAAGGCAGTGGAGGAAGAGGAGATCTATGCTTGATGTTTGTGTCTGCTTTACAGGATCAGTAACTGTATTTATTGATGAAAGGGACCTATATTATATTCTGAAGTTATTTAGTTACACAGGTATGATTTCATATATGATTCTTTCTTAATAGCTGTGAATGTTTTCATCTCAAAGTGAGTTCTTTCTTACTTTACTACTACAGATTTATGTTTAAATACCAATGGCGTTTTGTTAATAAAAGATGGGTTTGTTTTTAAAGGGTCATCCAAGTAAAATAGTTAAACTTGCATACTGATGTAGCTGAGGTTAGTATGGCAGTATCTCTGTTCTAAGGCAGCTCTCTTCTTCATAGAGATAAAATTATGCCTGTACATTGTAGTTGCATTATATCTGAGACCAAAAGTTGAAACAATGTGCTTTAGTTTCAGTAGTATCTCATAATCAGACCTCTGTCACAGAAATACGCATTACTTCTAAATTCCATAGTAAAGTTTTGTTATCCTTTAATGAATAAGAAAATTATGTACATATGGGAGTTTCAATACGTATTGTGCTTTTTAATTTAGGTTTAAATCCTATGCAAATTTTATTTCTGTTGCTGGACCTTTGTGATGTCAGGGGGTATTCTTCATAAGTATTGGGGCAGTTGTGCTGATTTTGGCTGGGATAGAGCTAAATTTCTTCATAGTAGCCAATATGGGGCTGTGTTTTAGATTTGTGCTGAAAAGTGTTGATAATTCAGGGATGTTTTCATTACTGCTGAGCAGTGCTTACAAAGAGTGAAGGTCTTTTCTGCTTCTCACCCCACCAGACCAGCGAGCAGGCTGGGGTGCCCAGGAAGCTGGGAGGNTTTTCCTCTTCCCCCCCCCCCCGGAAGGGGGGGGGGGGGGGGGGGGAGGGGGCACAGCTGGGACAGCTGACCCCAACTGACCAAAGGGATATTCCAGACCATAGGACGTCACGCTCAGCATATAAAGCTGGGGGAAGAAGGAGGAAGGGGGACATTCGGAGCGATGGCGTTTGTCTTCCCAAGTAACCGGTACACGTGACGGAGCCCTGCTTTCCTGGGGATGGCTGAACACCTGCCCGCCCATGGGAAGCGGTGTATTAATTCCTTGTTTTGCTTTGCTTGTGTGTGCGGCTTTTGCTTTACCTATTAAACTGTCTTTATCTCAGCCTGTGAGTTTTCTCACTTTTACCCTTCTCATTCTCTCTCCCATCCCACTGTGAGGGAGTGAGTGAGCAGCTGCGTGGGGCTTAGTTGTCGGCTGGTGTTAAACCATGACAGCGGTGTTCTAATGAAACAAGTGTTTCACTCTAGCTTCTAGTATGAACAGCTTTTCTTCTCTAACTCTGTACTAAATAATTCCAAATCATCTGACTGCAGTTAAATCAACTTTTGAGCTTGCATTTCTCCTTGAAGATGTCTGTCTAATGTTTAGCATCCTACAGAGTAAATGGTCTGTAAGGGAGATGTCTCAACAGGAATATCAAAGTGGCATTGTCACAGGTTCATTTGTTTACTTATTTGTGAGAAGGTTATTGTGGCAGCTTTTCATGAAAGGGCCCTGCAGTATCCATTAAGTCAGAGATTCTCCCATGTATATGAGAGAAACATGTAAGACACCAGGAAGGAAACACAATGGCAAATTAGGGTGATGCTGTTGGGAAATGTTAGCTGGGACAAGTGGCTATCTGTGTACAGGGGCTACCTGGTGAACTGGTAATCGTGCAGGGCTCAGGATACTGAATGAAACTCAGCACTGCTAGTCTGCTTCACTTTGCTTGATCATAAGGCAACTCATAAAAGACCATCTGTGAAAGCAGAGAGAACTACAGAAACTCGTAAGTATTGTGGTATTAGGGTCCATCTGAAGAAATGGACCTTTTCTCTATAAAGGTTTTTCCTTATAGAACATTACTCAGAAAATTATTGTAGAGAATATTTCAGTGGTGTATAGAAAACTACTGAACTGAGAAAGAAAGTAATTTAATTCTGAATAGAGGATAACAGGAAAAAAAACCCTCACAATCAAAATTTGGTGTTTAATAGCATCAGAACATAATGGTTAGTGACCAGCAGTTAAAACCGAGTTTTCAAAGTCAGCATGATTGCACTCTGTGATGATATGTCACAGCATCTGGAAACCACCCTAGAGCAAGATTTGATGTGAATTGATAGTAGCCTTATCATTGCAAGTTTGTTATCAGATGGGTGCTAACTGTTGGCAGGTGTTTGTTTATCTTGATAATGCTGCAAAGACTTTGTCACATGGCTGGAAAAATGAGATTTCTTCATGGCAAGAAGTGTATGCTGACAGGGGATGTGTCAGCTGGTTAAAAGAGAAGAAAAGTTGTGTTTTGATACATTTTAAGGAGAAAAAAAGAATGCATTTGGAACACTCATATAGTGGTGTTGGGTTTTTTTTTGGTTTTTGCATGTGTCCATGCTTTCAACTTCAGTAGGTTTACTGCTTCTTTGCTTATTGAATGCATCAGATACAGTAATACTATCATATGTTTCTGTGAACGTCTAGCAAATGTACTTGTGGAGGGGATTAATATGCATATGTTAATGTTATGCTGACAGTGGTAAAAGAACTTGCTAATAGAGTCAGAAAGATACAAAGAGTTGAGAAAAAGTGGGTAAGTAAAATGATAATTTTCCTGTATATTTTTAGCTTCCGTTTTAAAGGTTTTTATTCTCATGTCCTATTGGTCACTATGAATCTAATGAGGTGAATAACGAAATGATGAAAGATGCTCTCCAGAGTGATGGAAGTCTACTTTCAAGTCAAGTTTCTGGCACACTAGATAGCTGGATTACAACTGGAACTTGGTGCCCAAATTACACTGCAGTAGCTATTCTAATGTGGTTGGTGTTCATGTACCATAGTTTAACCAACTGTCTTTTGACAGGTAGAACCTCATTATGTAAGAGGTATTTCTTATCTCCTTACAGATTGCCACGTTGTCTCAGAAATCAAAACACAAACAGTTTTATTTCAAAAAAAATGTTATTTTCCCTTAAATGGAAATACATTAAAAATTGAACTCATAAAAAAATCAAGAGATCTATTTAGATTATAAAACTCCTATTACTTTAGGAACATAAATGAAGCCGTACTCTATTCTGCATAAACTGTAATGATCACAGTTGTTCATTTAATAACCCCAGCCACTAGACAGATGTTTTTTTTAAAAAAATCTAAGTATTTTAAAATAGCCCATGTGCTCTGTAAATGAAATTAGTCTTGTTAATTAGTTATCTAAGCAGAGATTTTTTTTCTATGTTTATGAAATAGAGGACTAGAATTTTGTAAAATTTTATTCGTAAGTGTATAAAATACATAATTTCTGTAAATGTTTGTATCTTTATAAAACACTTAGTAAAGTAGCATCTAGGCTGGTTTATGAATATTTAAGGCTGGAAGAATAACTCCCATCAGCCTACTCTGGATTTTTCTGAGAAAATATCTTTCAGAAAATTTAATGGTACTTGAACCTACATTATTTGCAGAACTATTGCCTGCTTCTGCCTGCCTTCTCGCTCCCTCCATTGCTTTTTCGTACACATACAGAAAAAATACTTTTTTTTTTTATTAATTAAACTACCACAACACATTTGTCTTAACACTTCAGTCTTGTTTTCCAATCTCATTATATTCAGGTGCTGAATGATATGAGGTAGGAATTCCTGACATTTCATTCTGTGTAATGTCACCACCCATAGAAAGCGAAGAACAGCTTCTCTTGAACAATATCCCTGAAAATAAAGCAGAAAAACTTCAGAAACAGATTTGGTTAACCATATGTTAACCATAGGTTTTTCTCAGGCAGTCAGTTTGTGAAAGATGTAAAGGAATGTGTTATTTTTCCTCTGACAGTAACTGTGTGCAAATCCGATGCTTAAAGCATCCATGGAATAAAGTGCTGAGATTCCCACCAGGTATATCTCTTTGTGCCCTGTAGGAATATGTTTGAAGAATGTATTAAAATGCAGTAAGTTAGCAGACTTCATAGGAAATAAAAAGCAATGGAGATACTTTGCTACAGGTCGTGTTAGCTGCAACACTGGAAGACATACTAATGGTGATCTTTGGAATCTCAAGTAGACATCGGAGCTGAAAAACTATAGAAACCAGATTCCCCTGTATGCCTAGCTCCCAAGTCATCCTGAAGGAGACGATCTCTGTGATAATTTCAGGATGTCTCCAGAATTTATTTTCCTATTTTTTTTTCCTCAGATTCTTTCTATAATTGATGAATGTATTTGCTAGTCATTAAAAGACACGTCTTCGGAGCGCAGTCATGTGAGAGTAACTGTACTGAGCAAACCCAAAGATTTGTCTAATCCCTAGTATCCCATCTCCATCCACAGCATTAAGAGGTGACCGAGGAAGAGTGAGGGCTTGCAGCGCCTATCTCATACCTTATGTATTCATGTTTTCATGGTGCATTGGGGAATGCCATCTCCTGTACTGAAAGGTTGCAGGCCTTAGAATGAGTAGTACTTTCCCTGTTTGTCCGTCATGAAAATCCATGCTGCCATAGTTCCTATGACAATGAATATAGCTTATGGCTTTAAAAAACATGAAAATTGCACATCACCATACGAAGATATTTTGTCTGCTGTATTTATTGTTTAGTTA
>VYZV01014929.1:0-12109 GCA_013401275.1 Pandion haliaetus | reverse complement strand
AAAAAAAAAAGATGCAACTGTTTCTTTGCTGAAGCAACAGGAAAAAATCCCTATTACCCCACTCCTTAAGTGCAATTTCTGGTTTCCAAAACTTTGCAATGTTACAAACCTTTTATTGATCCTATAAGAATGAAAGCAGATACAACAAAGAAGCCATAAAGCACAAAGATAAAAGAGGAATAAAAGGGACAAGGCACTTACTGTTGTTTGTTACAGTCTTAAAAGGAATTAAGTTAAAAAAAAAAAAGGAAAGAAAAAGATCAGCACCATAAAAAGTAGTGAGGGGGTGCAAAATCCAGATCTGGCTGCGACTGGCCATATGTACACTGATTCATATTTCCATGCTCATATAGGAAGATGCTCCATGGGACAGTTGTCTAGACACTTGCTTTTGTTTTACTTTATATGAATTTGCTGGAGAAAGGACTGAGGATTAAGTTTATATTTAGTGCTGTATTTCTGTTCACTGATGGCTTTACTGGAAGAGACAAGGGAATTACACACACGCACACACATGCACAAATGTTCTCCTGTGCCATTGAATGACTCTTCTGGTCATGCTGTGTTAGAGTGTTTGATACTTGTGCACATACCTTACTGATCCCATTTGGATTTGTTCTCCTCATTCTTGTTAATAGTAGTTAGATAAAGGTTGTCTATCTGTAAGTCACAAAGATCTCATGTAGTCTGCCAGGTCATCTGATGCTGTTCAAGATAAGTGCTCCTAAGTCTTATTTGAAAGCTCTTTTGAACCAAATGGAAGCACTTCGGTGAAACCCCTAAGAAAAAAAAATGACTTAGCTGGTCTGTAAAAGGCCTGATTCTGCCCAAATCTGTTTCTTCAGCTGCGGAACTGACCTTCTTATACATTTATTATGGCAAGCAGCACTGACACTGAACAACTGTAACTATTCATTAATAATGACAAATCATTCTGAATGCTGCACAGAAGCAATAAAGGAAGGGGCTCCTGCATAAATAAACAAGAAGACGCGTCTGAAGGTTTAAGATTTTATTCTGGTATTTCCAAAGCACCTTAATGATGTGGATGTTCCAGCCTCAACTCCTTTGGACCCATTTGGAAATCCTGTATTTGGACAAGTCACAAGCACCTGAAAGCATCTGCTTCAAACCCAGGGTTAAAAGCAGACAGTTTGTGTTTATATGCTACTCTACTGCTGAGCCAAGCTCGTAGAAATGTAGGCAACCATCCATCCCTCTTCAACTCTCCCTCCTCAGCACTCCCTAAACTTGTATTAGGAGTTGAGGAAAAAGTCAGAGGTGGTTATTGTGCACAAATCATCTGCTGGCTGAAGTTTTTGGTGGCAGCCAAGAGAGAAGAAGGAAAAAAAATTAGAAAAATTTCAATTTCAGGACCATTATTATTTTCATTAATCATAAGAGGCGCTGTCACCCCTGTCCTTATTCTTTAGAGGGAGATCTATTATACGGTCCATTTAGTCCAAGCCATATTACCTCATATGTTTTCCTGGCTGACCAAATAAGACTTAAGAGATAAAACAATTTACTGTTCATTATGATCCGTGTCACTGGAATCAATCTATTAACCTACATTAACTGGATATGTGACGATAGCTCACATACACGCTTCTCCGATTTAAAAAAAAGAGAGGATAAGGGAGGGGCTGAAAGGAGGGGGGCGGAAAGGGAGAGGGAGAGAGAGAGGAAAGGAAATCAAGGCCCATAAAGTGCAGCAGACGTATAATTTGCCAAGCGAATACAACTTCATTTTCCAGCGGCCACTGCTGCGCCCTCCACATCTTCACGCAGCCCCTGACCTGTGAAGAATTCTAACAAATTGGCTTCTATTGTGAAGCCAAAAGGTGCCATCAATGAAGGGATGGTTCGCTGGTCCTAAAGTATGATGGGAAATCGCAGGCTGGAATAAAGAGCTGCAGTTTTATGAAGTTAACCCATTGAGGTTAAAACCAAGCTGGGAGGTTGGAGCAGGCTCTTGCCCCTTCCGATGACTTAAGAGGAAGAGGAAGATTTATTCAGATGTGTTGCCCAAATGCGGGGAAACGTCCCTTGCCGAGCAAGGCAGAAAGAAGAGTTTCTCTCTGCCATGCAGACGAAGCAACTTCTGCTGTGCCACAGTGTGGATTCATTCTCTCTCTTTTGCTCTCCATGCTTGATAGATTGTAAGTGTCTAAAGGGAAGAAAGTGAATCAATAGGTGGTCTTCTTGATGCTCGTTTGCACAGCAAAATAACATTTGAGTAAACAGCCAATGACTTAAGGTAGTGCCACCTCTACACAGCTCCATCGGTCTATTTGCTCTGGATTTGCACTTGCTTATTAAGAGCTCATCTGGGTGCAGATCCTTTTTTTTTGTTACACCCTCCTCCAACATGCTGGGGTCCAGCTGGTGGCTGATAACTAGGAGATGTTTCCTTTGTGCTGACTGCCTCAATGCTTTCTGACCCAGCTATGCTTGCAAAAAGAAGGCTGTGAGCACCTGGGACCTGGCAGGGACTCTGCCCTGCTCCCTGTCACTCTGCCTGGGCACAGGCTCCACAATCACATGCTGAATGTACTGGGAAGGGTTGGGAATAGTGTTGGCACCATTTCCAGAGGGTTTTAATCTGCTTTTTGCAAGTATTAATGTGACAAGTACTAAACTTCATATTGTTATTACAGCTGCTTTAATTGGATACTGGAGGTACTTTGCTAGGGAACCAGCACGTTGAGACTCACCTTATTAGCACTGGTGAGATGCCTCACTCTTACGCAGTTATATACCAAAGTTACTCTACTTTGTCCTTGACATATGGCCCTTGAGGCCATGACACAGGATTTCTCTGAAGTGATGGAGCTGCTTCTGTCCTCTGCTGTGCTTGCTGGCTCCGTCCTTGCACATGCCAGTAAAGTGTGCACGTCCATGAGCATGCAGATTCTTCAAAGACCTGGCCCATCTGCACTGACTCTAGCAGGAGTCGTATCAATTTGGACTCAATTCCCCCCTCCCTAGAGATTAGGTAGACTTTAATAGCAGGGACTAGTGGGGTCATACTCACATCCATGTAACACACATCTGCCTTAACTATTCCTTCCAGCCCAGCAAATTACAACTACATAGCTACAAACCTTGTGAATAGTCCAGGACTTGTTTTCTCATTCTTCTGTAAAAACAGTAATGAAGGGCTGCAAGGGTGCTTACAGTGAATAAAATGAATAGTAGAATAAAAATAATATTATGGTTATGCCTCATAGTTTTTGCTCTATGCAGTGAGCCATCATGCTAGGAACTGGACTAACATTTTGCAGAGGCTGTCACTGCCCCACTGTGCCTTCAGGCAAAAAAGAGACTGTAAATTAACAGTCTGAGGGAGAAAAAAGACAAAAAGTCTTGCCAGAGGCCATCCCAGAAACTAAATGGTAGAGCCAAGGATAGAATCAAAGCTACCTGCTTTACCCATTTGACCACATTTTCCTTAATCTTTTTAATGATCTATTCATTGCAAAACATAAAAAACTAGATGATAACTTTGGGGGGTTGAGGGGAAGCTGGGAACCTGCTCCTTAACCAGGTCTTAGATTGGGTCTTTTGACTTGTCCATGCTGTGTTGGATCAGACACTAGGCCACAGATCTGGCCTCTGCCCAGTCATGTTCTCTCCTCAGCCACGTGTCCTCCAGCATTTCAGATCTTCATACCTCAGATTTCCCACTAGCAGCATGAGGCTAAAACCACTTTGTTCAAGTTAATGAAACCGTCTGAGGTGCTCCTGGAAAACGGCAGGGCATGAAGTTCACTGGGGTCAAAAAAATCTGAGTCACTGACACCAGCTAGATCCAGAGCCTTCTAAGAGAAAAGAAGGATTATAGAGGTTACAGAAACTATTTCCTCATCCTCAAAGGCACATTCTTCAGAAAAGTGAAAATAAAAGCCTGCATTGAAAAACATGATTTATTCTTAAGACAGTTTTGCAAAATCTGTACAAGTCCCTGTGGCGGAACAAACAAGGGAATAAATTTTCCAAGACTGTTAATCTAGGACTGCAATTCTTCAATTAAAAAGAACCAAACAGAACAACAGAAGACTAAAACAATATAGCAAACCGACCTTGTGGCTGTCCTATGCTCAAGAATCTGTAAGGGCAGAGCTTGTAACACCCAATTAAAGGAATTCAATATTTATCTCACTGTAGGTAAAAATCAGTGATAAGTGAGTTAAGCAGAGAAGAGTAGTGAAGACACACATATCTCTCCTTGAGAGGCTGGAGGCCTAAGAAAAGCAGGGAAATTAATGTACTGGAGGTCTAGTCACAGTTGGTGAAGGAAATAAAAGTTGGGAGTGTATTAATGTCATGGTCCCAGACTTTATTCCCTCTTCAGAGCACACACCATTGCGACCTCAAAATCTGAAAATTAAACTGAAAGGAAATGTTTGTTCTTACAAAATAGCAATTCATTACTGAGAATGGAGATATTTAACCAATAAATGATTGCTTAATGGCCCATAGGACCTTTTCTGCAGTTACAAAAACACTGCATGTTGTTAAAAAACCAATGATACCTCTTGAAAATGCCATGCTTACAAATAACATGAGGGTTTATTTGCTGCTTGATAAATGTCCGTAAACAGATACTCCCCAGGTGCCCTGGCATAACAGAGCACTGGGGATCAAGGTGGGGTGGAAGGGAGGAAGCAGGGAGTTGAGATGGAAGAAAATGCGACTGTCTCCAGTTACACACCTCTGCAATGACTTACAGCTTGCTCAGTCTGTCTATCTCATTGATGACTTTTATCTTACGATGAGCATCTCAATGTTGAGTGAAGGGGCACAAAACCTGTTACTTTCCTCAGAATACAGAAGAAGCTCGTTTGGAAGAGGAATGTCACCATAAGACTATATTTTCAGGCCGCTGCAGAAATGATCTGATTGAACTTTTTATGTCTGTTGTAAACTCTTTCTCTATTTCTCATGAGAAGTCCAAGTTCACCAGCAACCACAACAACCTCAGCTTTTCCTGCTGAGCAGAGGAGTAAGTGCTGAATGTTAATATGGGGCCTGGCTTTCTGCAAGCACTTCCAAGCGTCAGTTGCTACTGAGCAGATGACAAGGTCTGCTGCTTGGTACAGCATTATAAGATCCAGTACTTCTGCTGGTCCCAGTCATCTCTGCTTAACCCTGGGCATTTCCAGCATGACAGCTGGAGTAGGAATTAAGTGAACCCCTAACGCCATATGAACATAGAGACACAGAGCCTGGAGCAGCGACTACACATGTAACTCATCAGTCATTAACAGTGATAGAAATGACGTGTGGCATTTGAAAATTAAGTATGTGTGTGAGTGCATATATACACATGTGTGTGTGTACATAAACAAAACATTTGAGTTCAGAGCTTCCAGGGAGACAATTTTCACTCCTCGTTCATCCCAGGACACTGTTAGAGACTCCTAATTAGAAACATTCTCCTTCATTAGTATTCTCTTCCTCAGCCAATGCTGGCATGGATGAATATCCCGAGATATTTTAGTTTGTCATTTAGGCAGACGATTTTTGTAGTTCTCCCCATTTGAGAATCTAAGCTCTGTGCAAATGGGGCCAAGAAAACAAACTGCAGGGACTGAAGATCCTGGTTCCTTCATCAGCTGATCAGTAACATGGAGAGATCTTCAAGGGCCATGTGGTTCACTTGACTGCAGCCATAGGCATACCCCTAAGGATGTTACTATATGGTAAGGGAATGGCAGCTAAAAAGTTCAGTTTGGTTCTTTTGTAATTCCAGTCATTCTAGGGAAATCAATGGAGTTATCCTTAATGTGATTAAGAGAAGATTTCTGTCATAGATATTCACTAGCTATGTATTAGTACAAGTAGATTTGAATAGTGCAAGTAGATTTGACTATTACCAACTGAAGGAGTAATTATTTAGTTATCATTTCATTATAGGCAAGTAGAATTGATTACTTTGACAATAAAAGGAAGTGTGAGTCCAGCAATATCATTCTACTGCCCAAATGTCCTCCTTTGGGGAGAGGGCAGAAGAGTAAACAGGTATGAGGCAGGTGATAGTCATATTGCTAACTAAATGTGTTCAGATGCAATGATGATAAAAACAGTACGGGAACATATGCAGGACAGTACAGAAAAAAACCCAGAATAAAGTCTGTGGAGACATTTTTGTTGTTGTTGTTCAGAAAAACATGATAGTATAAAAAGATACAAGAAGGTGACAGCAAGGCTAGAAAAAGAAGCAGTGGGGTTATCATAGGGACAGCAAAGCTGACAGCCAAGTCCTACGACTGCAAATCAGGTCATGTAGGTGTATGCTAAAGAACGGGGCAATAAGCTATTCTGCCATAAACCTCCCCAAACCAACTTTTTGCTCTATGGACACAGGGAGAAGAGGTTAACCCTGTGGTCACGTAACTGCACTGCCTCTTTACGGCCTCATTTGGACCAATACTATAGCACAGAGAACATGTTCCTTAGTGAGTCCTATCTGTGACAACTGATGTGTGGTGACAGTCACAGCTATAAGAGACCTAAACCTTTGTTGCTAGAAATTTCTTCCCTTTTCCCCCTGCTATACTATTGAACTTCTAGTAGGGAAAAAGCATGCAAGGGAAAGAAAAAGCTGTCTACTGGAAACTCTTCAGAGCAACCCCACAGGAGACATTTGAAGCTCTGATGAGGCATCAGATTCTCAATTGCCGAGGCACGCCTTTTAACATGCCCAGGAACTGACTTGCTGACATGCTCTGAAGAGTATATGACTTGCCAAGGTCTGCTGGCATCAAGCCTAAATGT
Organism: Pandion haliaetus; assembly: GCA_013401275.1. Lineage (NCBI taxonomy): Eukaryota > Metazoa > Chordata > Aves > Accipitriformes > Pandionidae > Pandion > Pandion haliaetus. The sequence continues at coordinate 5,326 of VYZV01014929.1, read as the reverse complement.
TTCTCCTTTTTGTGCTCAGGTCTTCCATTTGGCATCAGAAGATGTCATGGTGCCGATGTCATAGTGCCATTGTCAGTCCACCTGGACTGCAAACAATGCTTCCATTCACCTGCCAGCATTTAATCAGCAACTAGTATCACTGGTATTTTCATTCAGGACTGTTTCCTTTAGCTGTAGCTCCAGGTGCCCTGGAACAACCACTGATAACAAGGGAGCAGTCGATTTACTTGTGTAAGGGCATACCGTACGATATTCTCAGCAGCAGCACAAGGCAGGCGGTTTGTAAGGCAGCTCCAATTTGTTGTACCTGCCAATGGGTTGAGCAGATGATAGAGCAGACTTGACCATTTAACAGTCACCGTCTGCTGGCTAGACTTACAGTCTATGCCTCTTGCTTGCTACTGCCGCCGAGACTCTTACGAATAACCCAGCCTAAAAGTCTTGGAAATAAACTGTAGGGAGCGCCCTGTCTGGTGGACTTTATTCTGGTGGAAAGTCCACATATTCTCTTTGTACTTAGTTGTATTTCAGTATTATCAAACTTAAACTCGTTGCTTATTTAAGGGAAAAGCCTTGATGCATCAATACTCAAGAAGGCTGTATGCTGGGCTATAACTTTAAATTGGCATCAGAGATGACTTAACATGGCAAACTTTCTGATGACTTCAGAAAGGTCAGGAGGAAACAAAGAACTAGGTTTGTCCTTAGCATACTTTCCTGCTTTTAACAGAGTTATGCCAGGGCCTGAAATGTCCATCAGAAAGGAGGGTTAAGTTGTCTCCAGCTAACGAAGATGAAAAGAATAATTTAATGGAGGTGGGAGCCAGAATGCAGTGTAGGGATGAAAGGACGAGCAGTAACTGAGACTGAATTTAAACAACTCTGGAGAATAAAACGATCCTTTAAAAAAAAAAAAAAGATAATTATGTCTTACAACAATTACCCTGGCTATGAAGCAAAATTAGCATAGTCCTTTCTAATTTAAATGTGTTGAAAGTGCCTGAGCATGACAGCAGAAAATTACAAGGTTTACGACACGGGCTTTGGTTAAAGTGATGGCAATCGGATTATTGTAGCTTTTTGTCTGTTGATAGTAATGATTGCAAAGTTACCTATAAATATTAACTATTTATTATTGGGAGACTTTTAGTTTAGATGGCTAAGATATACCTCTTCTAGACACTACAAGGGATAAAGTTCTTGCACAGAAAACACTTTCCATTTTAAATCATGCATGGCTATTTCTGATTCATCAGTCTGCTTTTCTAATATAATTCCATGAACAAGAATATCCTGGATTATGATTTAAGTCTATTGTTAAAATGATAAAAAATTGTAATATCCATTTTATAATGACTTCATACTTTTACTTCAGCTTTCTCATGCAATGTGGTAGTTAGAGGATATTTAGAGTCTGGATCAAAAATATTTTTATTTATGGATTGAAAGAATCAAGCTTGACCTTGTGGAGATGTTTCTCTTTGGTTTCCAAAGATTTTTTCAAGTAATATCTTTAGTTTCCCATATCAAGTCTGCCCTGCAATTAAGCAGAAGAGTTACTAAAAGAAATTTAAAAAAATCAGTAGTAAATCATGATTTGTGCTTACGCAGTAGCACCAGTCTGGTAGAGGTAAATTGAAATGTGGATAAACTCACCTGGGTTTTGGCCTGGACTGATCATATACACATTAATACTCTATTGCCCACATTTTGTTTACATATGTTTTACTTTGCTTACACTATTGATCATCACTTTTTACTGCGAGATCTCAAAGTACTAACAGTGTTATAACCAGGTTGTTTATACAAAAGACCCTTCTTTCCCCTCAGATATAACAGGCAAAGCAATGCTGGGCAAGACTTATATGCACTAAGTTGGACTAGAATATACCCTGGGCAAGACAAGATGTGCAGCGCAGGATGTGACACACTACAGTCCAGTTGCACATTGTACCCCAAAGTTCATCTCATGCTTTTGTAAATATTGTGTGGTGGAGTCTGTTCCTGCTCTATGTGAATTCAAACACCACGATTTATATTTGTACTAGGGTCAGTTGCTCAAATACTTTCATTTATTAGATTAGCTCTGCAGTAAATTAATATGATTTTCTTAAACAACTTTACAACTTGGGAGGTTTGGAAAACAGAATAGAGCTCAGCTGTTTCCTATGGAATCTTGTTTTCATAACCTCACTGAATCTTCTCTGCTTGACTTGAGATATATCTATATGTCTGTATATAGATAGATAGAAATTTTAGTGTACACAAAGCAAAGAGCATGTGTAGATTAGAAATTAGTTTCAAGTATGTGTCTACTTGATTCAAGCATCAACTGATTTGCTTTTTGCATTTTTGGGTCTGACATTCAGATTAACTTAGGTTCTTGTCTTCCCAAGGTTACTAAAATATTTCAGTTTTTGTTTTTCTTGACAGGATTCTGGGAAAAAAATTCCATGCTATTGAAATGGTGGCTTATTAAATTAATACAATTACATAAAGAAGCTGTGTTATATTTTAACTAGATCTCTGATAAGATGCTTTGCTCTGAATACAAAAAGAATTTGGTCTCCCTGTGTGCCAGATTCAAATGATTATCAAAGGCATTTATTTTTTGTGTGACGTGTTGCTAAATATGTTAATTTCCTAGAAGCATAGTGTAAGAAGTGCAAGAGCAGCTGTGTAGGACAGTAGGTTTAAAAAATAACAAGGCTGAGCTCTTCTTGGGAATTAGTGTGGTCCAATGGGTAGGCAAGTAGCCTAGGATTCCAGACACCTGGGTTCTGCTCCAAAATCTGGCACTGACCTACTATATTCCACCGGGCAAATCATTTCAACCTTTGCTTTTCTGTTCCTATTCATAAAATGATCAGGAGTAAAATGATATTTACCTTAGAAACAATTTTTTATAGTTATAGTACAATAGAGTTTGATATGTAGAAACGCTTGAGTAGTAAAACCTTAGCATTATTCACAGATAGTTGATGCCTGTTAGAGCCCTTATGTTTAAGGACGAAGTAGGAACCCGACTACATCTAGATACAAACTCATGGTAGAGCTCAAAGTCTTGGCAGACAGAGCAATGGTGGACACGTGTTTTAAATGAAATGGTTTCAACTTGAATAGTAGTTCCATTTAATTTGTGATGATGACGGACAGGGATATTTAATTGAAATAATAATTGATTTTGATGATATTACCTGCCTGAGTGAAGGATACATGCTGCAAAGGGAACCACTGTGCTATGGCAGGCACAGAACCGGTGATATTCATAGGCCAAAAAGGAATTGATAAGGGAAATCAGGACTTGGTTCTGCTGTTAACCCCCTTTGTCAATTTGAGTTATTAACTTCATGCTTTCCCATTAATATTGTAATAATAGTTCTTTTCTTTTAAACTAGAAGAAGATAGGATGGGTAAGTGCAACCTCATGCACATTCCAGGGGAAAAATTTGAGCTGGTAATGTATTCCTCCCCAGCAGCTCCTTTCTGCTCCACTGGATGCACGCTGGGGATGAAGGTACAGCCCCTGCTCCATCATGGCATGTGTTCACAGCAGGTATTTCTGTCTGTATCCAGACTCAAGCTCTGGACAGCTTATGAGAAAGGTAAGCTTTGGATCTTCCATTTCTTTGTGCCCCTAGACAAAGGCACTTGTGTTCAAGGGCATGATTTAGCCCATAATGATTACTGAGATTTTATCCATGCATTTCATATCTCTGAAGAATACAAAGTTAGACTTCAGTTTGCCTGAGACTTCCCCTGCATTATTCCTGTTTTTCCAGACTAGGAGTCTTATTTCATTATTTTCATATTTTAGGTTCTAGTTTCAGCCCAGGTCAGAGGTACTTGGATGCTCCTTGGAACAGCAGAAGCAAAAATACTTGATAAACTACTTTCTCGGTCAGTCCATTTGTCCAGCTGTCTCAGTGGGTCTTGCAGGTCCTTCTGCAATTCCACTATAAATATCTTGAACATGAGGATTTCTCCAGCTTGTCTTTGGATGCTAAACCATACTTTTGTTCATCTTTTTTTCAGAAATGTTTTCCAATGATCCATTTCTCCATTTCCTCTTCAAGTTTCTCATCGCTTTTCAGCAGGCTTTGTTCTGCTAATGCAAATACCCTGAGCAAAAGTTATCAAGCACTGCTTGTGTTTGGTGCCCAACACACTCTGTAATTTCTACACTGAGCATCCTCAGCACTGGAAAGCATTTCTTCCCTAGGAGGAAATATTCCCTTTCTTCCAGGGTCAGATCACTTTGCTTGAAAAATCAATACCAAAGCAACATCAGTGATCAGGATCAGGCTCTCACTATGGTCATTCGTATAAAGCCCAATATTCTTTCACACTGAAGCCTTTTTACAGACTTCTAGAAATAGAAAGAAAAAAACCCCTCTTAACAGTGATGTAAATGTAACTATATGCTTTTTAATGGCCCCTTTGTACTACCGGACTGTTATATAGGTATCTTAGTGTAAGTGATACTCAAGCTAGTAAAATTTTCAGGTAGTTTGGCTGTTGCCACATGTGCCTGAAACTCACATCAGAAATCTGGAAATGAAATTAACAAGAGACAAAAAGGATCTCCCTCTTAATCAAAATAATTAACACGTGAAAGAACTTTCTAGGGATCTGAAGACAAATTATTAGGAAATATGTTCTGAGGGTGATTTTTGTTTCAGTTTCTGTTCATTTTATCACTGAGTTTTATGTTTGCACTTATTTAAGCTGTCTGGGAAAAGAGGCTGTACATAAAAGACGATTAGTTTTTAAAGCACTCCAGGGTTGGTTTCAGGGAGATTTCTTTGTTTTGGTTTGTTTTAACTTGTTGTTGTTGGGGTTGTTGGTTTTTTTCCTCCTTAGATAGAAGACATAAACTGTAGCTCTTAAATAGATGAATGCTGAGAATAAAATTACTAAAGACTTCTTTTTAGAATGGAAGGCAAAACAAGAAANGTTCTTGCAGCTATGTTTTCATTCAAGCCTGCCTGATCCTGCCTCCTTCCTGCTCCCACTACATTCCTGATTAAAAAAAGAACAGGGTTTGATATGTGGCTCTCTTCCGCTTGCCTTTCCCTCTTATCTCGTGGGTCTCTGGGGGCTATTAGCACCCAATGGGAATGCAAATCTTTTGCCCCCTTCTGCCTTATTTTATGAATAGGTAAAGCTGAAAAAAAAAAAAAAAAAAAAGAGAAAGAAAAGATAAAAGGGCTCTTGAAAGTGAATGAAGTTGATTTTCAAAAAAAAAAGTGGGTTTTAGATGTTGAATATTTAATTTGCTGATAAAAGGGGCCTGATTTCCTGCATATAGCCACCACAAATAAAA
>VYZV01014926.1:1067-15391 GCA_013401275.1 Pandion haliaetus | reverse complement strand
TCCAGATCACTTGTTTTTCAAGAAAACAGTGGGCACAAATGTATAAAATATGACTTTCTGGGAACAAGTGAAAGAAGTTTTTCAGATTATTTTTCACTGTGAAACCAAGGCCAAAGATTGAGGCCTTAGTTTTAAGACCAAGCATAACTAAGTAACTTCGGATAAAACACAAGAATCAAGACCTTGTGCTGTGGCTCACTTTACCCATGTTTTTGACTGAAATACCAGCAGAATCTGATCTCACTTTTTCCTTCTTAACATTGCAAAATAATAAACTTTCTTAATTCTGTCTAGCAATGAAGAAGAAATGCAAGAGTCTCTCTAGGGCAGTTTAGTACAGCTGGTATGGGTTGGAGAGAGCTAAATCTAAATCTTTGGCCATCTCTGACCCATTTTCAATGGGGTTGAGAGAGTTCAGGTCGGCGCTAGAATGGATCTGAACTTGTGGGCATTTGTTTAGACCAAACATCCATATTTTCCAAAGTTTAAAAATCTTTTCTGACAGAAGTAAATAGGAGCAGAAATAGTGGCTTGTTTGTTTTTAATCAGGAGATGTGAAAAAGAACAGAGATCAATGTTACACCGTTAAGCTATTGAGAACTGGGAAGGTACATTTTATTGTCAGAGTAACTATGGTGTAAGTGAAACAATGCTCAAGGATCTAGAAGAACTGGGTACTGAGGAGCAATAAGCTTCTGTTAAGAAAAAAGGGAGGTGGAGATAGAGAGGAGCTAAGTAAGCTTTAACTGTTTATTTAAGCAAACACCCATGTCTTGTATTGCTTGAGATTAATTTCTCATTACTGAAGATTCAGCAAACTCTGTGCAATGCTTCACCACAATGTTTTCATTTGCACATTCTGCGATACAAAAAAAACCCCAAATTATACTGGTATTTTATAAGCTCAGAAATATTTTTCTTTTGTCTTGGGCTTTTCCATGTTGTAAACATTTGCAAACAAGCTTCACATCTAGAAAATGGCAATGATCAGCCAAGGTTGTGACTGATAAAAACTATATTTAATTGAGTTCATTTACTAAAGTTGTCCTTCAATATGATTGTGATAAGGCACCTTGAGCAGTGGGCCATATCTACTGCGTCAATTTGGAAATGGAATGCTGTTTGTATCACAGTTGCTTTTAGATAATGTGTGCAATTGCCTATGAAGAGCAGCTAGATAATTCCTGTGAGTGACTCTTTTTTGTACTTCCATTCAAATAAGTACTGTAATAAGCCTTAAAGATTGTTTTCTTCAGCCATTCATAAATATTTTACTGTATGCAACTAAGTCAATACTGGTCCAGTAATTTCTACAGATACATATTAGATAATTTATATATCAAATAAAATAACATCATAGTAGTGTTAAAGGGTATATTGATGTAGATCATCAGGAATTTATGCATGTAGGTTCTATTTAGATCATAGAATCATTTAGGTTGGAAAAGAACTCTAAGATCATTGAGTCCAACTATCAACCATGCCCACTAAACCATGTCCTGAAGTGCCTCGTCTACAAGCTTTTTGAATACCTCCAGGGATGATGACTCAAACACTTCCCTGGGCAGCCTGTTCCAATGCCTGACAACCCTTTCAGTAAATATTTTTTTCCTAATATCCAAACTAAACCTCCCCTGCTGCAACTTGAGGCCATTTCCTCTCGTCCTATCGCCAGGCACCTGACGGAAGAGACCAGCACCCACCTCACTACAACCTTCTTTCAGGTGGTTGTGGAGAACTATAAAGTCTCCTCTCAGTCTCCTTTTCTCCAGGCTAAACAACCCCAGTTCCCTCAGCATTATTTACAATAGTGTCAGTTAGGTAAATCATCATTGTTGGGTTGAGAAGGGTATGAGTAAACATGCTAGTGTGTGTTGGTTGAGTGTAGTCCTAGACTTTAGTAGACTAAAAGGAGAAAGAAATTATTTAGCCAAAAGAGGAATTATGTAAGTAGGAAAGTAGAAAGGCTTTGAAACCATATGGTCCTCATCTATTGACAAAACAGGCTGTGAGATGTGATGTACTTAATAGTTTTAATAACAAGCTGTCTTACTGGGATAATAGTGACAAACTTTCACTGATTAAGGAATGTTGTTTGGAGGTATGAAAGGAGATGTTGCATGCTCCAGGTAGAAACGTCATTGTAGAAATGAGCGCAAATGTTGTATGTTTCATGGGATGGCTGAAAGACAAGTAGATGGCTTCATAGATTAGTAACTTTAACTGCCAGAATTTGTATCACAGTAATCTCCAAAGACCCAGCTCAAGGCAAAAATGTGCAGAGAGAAAGAGATGAAGAACCATTCCCCAGGAAGAAGAGTAGGGACAAGGGATAGGATCAACATTGCCCAGTTTTCAGTGACCTATTTGATGGATCTTGGTTCCACTTATTATAATCGTAAGTTTCTGCGAAACTATATTGTTTCGCATAGTGAGTGCATGTGTGTGTGTGTTTTCAAAAGAGAAACTGGGTATATGTGGTATAGTACCTGTTTTGCAGAGACTTCTCTGGCAATTTTCTGCTTATATAAAAATTATCAAATGCTTTAGTTACAACAATTTCTAATAGTGTTTATAATTTTATTGTTCACAGGTTCTTAACTATGGCACTCTACACTACAGCATAGTGAAATTTATTCCTAAAATTGGCTCCAGTTTCCCTGTGATTATCATTGTCCTCAAAAGCAAAGACTTCAAATTGTTCTAAAATATCAGCAGTAAATATTGTACCATTGAACTCAACTCACTGTGATTAAAGAGATTACTATCATTGAGTAGAATAGTCATCTCTCTTAAAGTTTGAGTTTCACCAAAAATAATCAGAAGCCCTTGTTCTCTTTTGCCCACTGATAGAGCTGCAGGAATAAACAGAGCTAACTTTGTATCTTGAGAATGGTGAATAAAGTGTATTACTTCAGACTGAAATGAATCTAGAGTTTGTGGTTGGATAGGTTTTTTTAAAATTTGGATATAGCTAATTGCAACACTGCTTGTAAATTCCATGAACATCTTGTGGTCTCAACCTTACCGCCCAAGACATTGTGTCTGGCAGTTCGCTTGAGTTGCCTACAGAGCAACAAACCAGAATTATAATGTGCAAGAAAATGCAAAGTCTGTAACACAGGCTGTCACAGGCAGTGTCTTCCATGTCACCTGAAGGTTTTTTAATTGTGCAAAACGTTACCTGAAATAACATTTTTGCTGCACTGAAATTCCAGAGAATGTTCTTTTTTACTGAGGCGAAACTTATTTTGTACTCTAGTGAAGTATAATGGCTTGGAATTTTTCTTTGCTTGCCATGTCTACAGGGTATCCTGCCTCAGTGAATCCTGTGGAAGCTTACCAACCAGTATGAGCCCCTTCAGAAGATTACCTGCATGAATATTTAAGGAAACTATTCTGTAGAGACCCCTCACGTTGTTACTGTTTTAAATATTCTTTTGTAAATAACCTTATGGGCCCCAGAGGAAGGAAGAAAAGCATGCTCAATTACCTTCTAGAATGCATTTTCACTAAATGCCAGGGTGAAGGAAATGATGGTCAAGAACAGACGAGAGTCTTTTATTATAAACTGGTGTCAGTAGAATTTAATATAATTTTTAGCAGGTTAAGCATTTATGCTTGCATTCTGCATTTGAGTACTTAAATTTCTGTGCAGTGCATCTTTACATATATTGCCTGCCCTTTCTAATGGTGACGCAAACAACAATTTTTGGACTTTTGTGTATTTTTCATTTTTCTCCTAAAACGTTCTGTTCTGACAGTTCTGGTGCACAGTGATTCACGAAGTCTTATCCAATTCTCAGCTATCCATAGATATAACACATTTAGTCTTCTCCATCATTCTTTTCTCGGTCCCATTGAAGCTGCTGTCACAGCAACATTTTACTTTCTTCTGTCAAGGCAGGCTTGAAACTTCCAGTGGAGCGAACGCGAATGCTAAGGCAGCTGCATGGGTCAGTAGGCAGATGGAGGGGGGGCGGGTTTGGGAAAGCTAAACAGTTTGCATCCTTCTCTAAAAGACAGCAAACCACAGGGCAGGGATCTGCAATCTGATGATTTGACAGTGCAATGCCCTTTAGTTGTTTGACTGGATTTACAAGTTCTGTTTAGCTGACAGATATTTTGGCTAATACCCTTCTCTGGTTGTTTTCCTTTTGACTATCAGAAGTTCTGTTTAAAAATTTAAGCAAGCTCTTGTTTTACAGCAAAATAAACAGTTTCTTTTACAGATAGGAAACACTCTCTATGATTTTTTTGCTGTGAGTACCCCAATGAATACAAAATATTGACCTAAACAAACACAGTTTACTGAGAGTACCAGTAAACAATCTGGGAAGTAAATCAGAGGATGTAGCTTTATTTTGTGTGGAAACTGCTCTTCCAAGCTTACAGCACGTAGTCCAATATATCTTTTTTTTTTTTTTTTTCCCCTCTGTATTTTTGCAATTAGTCATTCTCCTGACTAAAAATTAAATCACTAGCTTTTAAAGAAGCCAAATGAAATAAACTCATAACTAAGCAAGAAAAACATGGAAATAACAAGGAATTTGCACTAAGTGAAATTTTAGTGATTAAATATTTTTGAGTTTCTGAGGTAGCATGGTTTTAAATATACTGCTTCTAAAAGCTATGTGAGAATTAACAGGTAACTGGTTTAAATGCATAGAATCAATGGTCCTAGAACAGAGATGGGCAATTGTTTGTAATGTTAATGACTAGAACCGAGGGAAAGAAAAAGAACTCTTGCTGGGATTACAGGTTGACTGTTTACTGAATTATACCTTGAAATCACATGTAAAAATAATTCTGTTTCACTGGTGCAAGGTCTCCACTTGAAGCTTTTGAGGATGGACTAGCAGTAGTGTATATATTACCAGAACTGGCCAAGGTTGAAGCACTGAAAGGACAGACTGATTTATTCCTTTCTCTTACTCCGTTTCTAGTGTATATCTCAGGTGTCCGAAGCTATCTGGGGAAGCTTGACTATGAATATCTGAAGCTCCAAAACACTGAACAGCAGGAAGTGTGTGGGATGAACCACAGATGGATAGGATGAAACCAAGTAAAGAACATGTCAGACTGGTTGTCAAGAAGAAAACAAAACAGCAACTTTATTATATTTTGGGTGTCCTACATTCAGAGTCACCAGGTATGGCTGCAATTAGCACATGAGTGAGGTTTTGAAGTTTATTTCCTTAATGTCCTTCCTTACTGTCCTTCCTTACTGTGCATTGCTTTTCATCACAGAGCTGCCTCATGGCATGCAAATGAGATCCCTTTCAGGTTAAACTAAACCAGAAACCATGTTCCAGGAATATGCCTATTTGCTCCAACCAGTTACGTGCACTAGGCTTCAAACTACAGTTAGTCTGAAGTCAAACTCCCTTGTGCATGTTATGAATGTATTTCAGGTCCATAACAGCAACTTCTTTTGCTCAACAGACCCATTCCTATTTGGCCAGACATTGCCATTGAGCATTGGACTCTATTTCAGTAGCAGAGGAAGGACAGCATGACTTAGTCATTCTCATGTCTAATTTCTGCGATTACATGAAGCATTCTCTGAATTCATGTAAATCTTAGTGCAATAGAGAGGCTTCAGGGATTTAGGTTTTTGACAGGAGTTACTCAGATTAAAGACAAGAGGGAGAGGGATTAAGAGGGTTTGATTTCCAAAACTTTCTAGGTATCCTTGGTTTTTCTCTTTTGCTGTATTTGAACAGTCCTTAAGATAATGTTAACCAAAACACTGTTGAAATGTGCTAAATATGCACAGTGTAAAACACAGCTTTTGCTAGACCTGTCTGGTTTGTGTAATCCCAAATTCTCAGCAGTGCAACTGTGCACAACAGAAGCTGCTAATAATTAATGCCTGAAATCCCCCCTAACCATGCTGCTGCCCTGGAAACTCCTAAGCAACTGCACATGCACTTTCCGAAGCTGAGCACACCGTCCTCCAGTGAGCATGGGGAAGTGGGTGGAAATAGAATGAATGGCACCAGGAGTTACTGGGATCGCTCAGCTTCGAGACCTCCTACAACAGCATTGGAACAATAGCTACTGATCACTCTCCAGAGCAGCAGCTGTAGATGCTGCAATTTAATAAATACATTTCAGGCTTTCGTGTGCATGTGTACTGCTGTGCTGGAAAGCTGTATCATTGGTTAATAAATTAATTGATAAACCAAGGTCAATCTGTACATGGAAAAATATTTTTATTTGTTACTATTCATAGGAAACCACAGACAGCAGTGTGAGTGAGAAAGGCTGAAGTACAGCTGTAAAAAGCAAAGTGTGTCTGTCTGTCTGTCTGTCTAGATTTCAATCACAGGAGAATACTACTGGCATCTGGTAGTCATCTGGGCCCTTGGACCAGGAGAGATTTAGCAGACTTAATAAGCATGATTAGTGAAACATGGTACACATGCTGATGCCCTAACTAAAAATAACTTTAACCCTTTGCATTTGTATAATGTGCTCTTTACCTGTCATAAAAGGACCTGAATGATGTCTCAGCAGCTGCCACTCTGCAGCACAGGCACACAATGGCTAACAAAAGTTTTGGTATTGACAAAATTACTTAGTGATAACAATATTTGTTACCTGTGTCCAAAAATTTTCCATACCTATATCTATAATCCCTGCTTATCTATATCTATCTATAATCCATTCCTACCTTTTTTTTTTTATAATAGCACACTGAACAAAGTTCCCTTTCAGCTGTGAATGCATGATAAAATTGATTCAGAGCTGCAAAATTCACTGTACTTTTCAAAGGAGCTGTCTGATCAAATGACAGATTAAAATTGAAATCAAAACCTAATTACTAGGCCTTAATTTTCCATTAAATATATACTATTGGTGGCAGATAACCCATTTAGAAAATAAGTCAAGGACATAAGCTGGGTCTTTTCTCTGTATAATTACTGTTCTGCATATCAGTTCTTGAACAGAGTTGGTGACCAGAAAGCCTCCAAGTAATGAAACTGTCTTCCTCCTTCATACAGCAGCTCTAAGCACAATGTATTCAAAGTGCATACACTTTGAAGTTCTCTTGGCCATGGTATTGTTAAGGGTGTAGGAACTAAATGCCTTAACCTGTCATATTCCTCTGCTGTGTGCAGCAGCACTTGGGAGAAATAGATAAGAATCAAAGCAAAGTAGGTCTAGTAAAAGAAATCTGTGCAATACGTGTTATTTAAAAACATATTCCATTATTTACTATATGCCTGTGAGTGTAAGTGCTCATCATAACCATTATATTGAAAAGTAAATTGAGGAATAAAGAATGGAAATAGTTTGGTCATGATTCTAAAATGAAATTCACTGGTTTAGATAAGAAAATAACAAGGAATTCTGGTCCCTTGATTGTGTTCCAGTTATTATCACATACTATTTCACACAAAAAACAGTACAATAGTTATTCATAAATTAAAATTATGGCTAAATTATCCTAGCTACCATATTTTAAAGAATACAATACTATCTAATTACATATATTTGATATGTAATAGTTAGTATCATTAATTACATGAGTTAGATGTTCAGCTTTCCATTAGAAAAGATGGAATAGGTATGGGGAATGTTGACAATTCACTTAAGTACTTAATAATTTATATGTTGTTAATTATTTTGATTCATATTGGCACATGTTACAACAACACATAAGTAAACCATCTGCTAAAGGTATAACGAAAGGACTTGAAACTGTATTAATTAAGAAGATTATGATTACGCCAGCTTAGTCTTTATCTGTGTGTTTATGCACAGTTTCAACAAGGACCAGTCTTTTGATGTGTTGTTGCTCAGGACCTCTTGAATGCAATGACATTAAACACTTCCTAGAGGAAGGGAAGGGACTGGAAGAAGATATTACTTGCACACACAAAACTTGTAAAGGAGAAGAGAAATAGGAAGCTATTGATTTGGTTCTGGCCTGTTAGAGGAGCGGCCTAGGTATTAACATAACTAATGCAGTAAGCTTTAAATTACGTAATGGTAGTGACAAGCACATGTGTTCTGGGTTTGACAGGGTCAATGAGATTTTATGTACTCTGCAAATGATGTTTTCTGCTTGCTAATTTTGGGCTTCTTTGTAATACCATGGCCCTTGTTTAAGTGGTGGACTCTCATAGTTTAAGTAGTTGATGTCGTCATCAAATTTATCATGTACAATAGAAACATTCTCCGCCTCACTGGAACTTTTTCCTAGTGACTTTAACAAAATCAGCAAAACAGGACTGGTGACAATGCCGAAGCGCCTTTGAATAGATCCGAGTGGGAGAGTAAATCCTTCTGCAGAAAGTTTCTTACACACACAGATCAAAAAGAATGATGGGGTGCTAAAGGGGCGTGTTTGTGTAGGGGTGCACGTATGAATGTGACCAGAGGGTCTGGAAGCATATTTCTAGGGTTTACATCTTTGCCATGATGACATCAGAAATGAACTTCTCATTCAGCTCCAGTTAAAGTTGCCAAGAATATTTGCATTCAATAGGGAGGTCAGAGAAGCCATTAATCTTCTATTCCATGGGGAACATTTGTTTAGCGAGACAAGCAGGTGCTCTTGTTGACAAAGACAAACAGAAGCTGCATTTTAGTACCAAAAATACAAGCCAAGGAAGTCAACCCCAATCTGCAGCTACAAGAGGAAAAAGACATGTTCTTTCATGTCTCAGGCTGCAGAACATAAGCCTCCTAGCCCAGTATCCAGTAGGAGGTCACTGGGAGACCCAAATATTGCAACTTTCCAGTCATTTACTTTATGTTTTCATTTTCTGGCTACAATGTTGTTAACAGAAAAAAAAAAAAACAAAACCTTAAAATATGTTTGTTGGTATAATTGTTTCTTGGTGAATTTAGTAGCTAAGCCTAAGAATTCAGAAATCTCATACGTTTATCTGTACCATGCCAACTTTTTAAAGACCCAAACTACAGTTTCAAATATGGCTTATTAACTGGCCACCATAAATAATACTAGAATTTTGCAAACCGTTCCATTTATTTATTTATTTATAAATCTATAGTTTTAGCTACTATTTGAATAGTTATACTTCTTTAGGCTCTGCTAGGGGTGGGGCAAGTGGAAAGAAAACTACCATAAGGAATTTAAGCAGGCAGTCTAATGTCTACATGTTATGGAAAGCTTTGATAATGTGGGATCCTGAATCACACACTAGGAGTCTAATACTTTAATGGCAAAATCTGTAAATAAATAAATAAATAGTGTTAAAACCATTTTTTGGTGGTTGTTTTTCTTTCTTTAGGCAAAGTTTATAGGAAACATATAAGCTTAAAAATAAAGATTCAGGTTGCCGTATGTCTGTTTATGGGAGTGAGGCAAAATTCAGGGGCTTCAAACAGTTCATCCTGGGGGCAGATCAATGCTCTTCTCACCTTTATGATCACCTAGCTAGTTTTGAACCAGGCTTACTGTTTTATATTTGATAGGTACCTTTAGTTCCATACACGAACCAATGTTTGCTAGAGGAATTTAGGTGCAGTTTATATTTCAGTGATGGGATAACCCTGTTGTCTTCTCTTGCCAGCATCGTGTCAGATGATTTCTGCTTAGACAAAGCAAGATGTTTCCTGTAGCCAAATAATATATACGTATATGTAATGTGTGTGAATGCAGTTTATGACTTGAATGTATTCAGTTCACCTTTCCTTTGAAAGTAAAAGGAATAAATAACATACAAGCAGTTCTTTTCCTTGACAGATCATGAGCACTTATGTTTTCTTTTTCCTACAGGCAGACATGAAGCCTTTTTCTCCCTGTGGTTCAAGCCCTTACCAGTATAGACACAACCCTGATAAGTGCTGACGTATAAACCTGTGTTACTAATGTCGCTTCAAGTTATCCATCTCCAAGCCTGAAACAAAGTGGATCCTTTCTTCCTCCTCCACCGTGATTTTTTGCAGGCCTTATTTATTGTAAAAAAACCAAAAAAACCACAATAATGAGATTGGTGACTTGGCAAAGAAGTTGTATTTTAATTCCATAAAAACTCATGCATCTAGTTCATGTTGAAATGTTGGTTAAGATAAATTCTCTGTAGTTTTAATGCATGTTAAAGGATTAGAGTAAAACTACATAGCCTTGACTAACACCCAAATAAACCTAAAACTGCCTTATCTTCACTAGGATTACACCAGAAGATAATTTAATGTAGATTTCTTTTTTTCCTAATTTAGCAGTGGCAGCATTTGTAAGGTGATGTAAGACTCCAAGATGATAAGTAACGTATTCCCTCATGTTACTCTGGTTTGGAGAGCTTGTTCAGTTGAAAACATGCACTTTTTCCACGTATAATCAAGATAAAGCACAAGGGGTTAACCTAGAACCAATGAATTGCTTGGTGGAGCTGAATTGGTGCTTGTAGTCAGAAGAAATTATTTGGGTGTGTTCACTGTATCTTTTACAATGGTGCTAAGTATCTTAATTTAATTGGAAAGCATTAAAAGCACGGTTGTATTTACAGTACAGCATTTGTCAGCACAGTTGTAGATTATAGCAGCATCACTGTTGTGCTTGATAAATCGTTGTCTGCCAAGATTCAGAATAAACTGACTTAAAACCTGCCTCAGTCACAAAGCATAACAACTTGGTGTCTGTGGATTTCAGTACAGATGAAAGAGTTATATAAAGAAATCTTTTTTTTTTTTTCTGATCTTCCAAGAAGTAATATATTCAAAAAAGTACAAAAACTGAATCCTATAATAAAAGTAAACTGATCTTTAAAAAAATTTAAACACCTATTCAGAACAGAAATATTGCTTTGCAGATTAGATGGTGGGTTTTGCTATTCTTGTTTGCTGTTGAGCTAGTTGCAGGAAAACTGCCACTCATAGCAGTCCTTTATTTATACCAAATCAGGAAAGAAAACATTATACTCTAGTACCACTGCAATAGGAATTTCTATTACTTAGTTATAGATAGTCTTTTTTTCAGTACATTTAGAAAAGAGAAACACCTTTCCATGTGTTTGAATGATTATTTAAAATGCGATACAACTCCAAGATTTGGAAGAAAACATATATATAGGTTTTTCTTTTCCATTTTCTCAGTCTCATTTCCTCCCTATTCTACTCTTCTTTCATTTTACAAATCAGTTTACTTTTTTAAGTTGCCAAAAAAAATTAGGGAAAATTCAGCTAACTTGTGTAGAGTTAGTGGAATTGTATGTGTGTGTATGTGTGCGCGTGCATGCATTTGTGTGCAAATTTCATGCTCCTTAAAGGATTTATTGAAAAACTTCAGAGCTGCTAATTCCTGTGGAAGGTTCAGACAACAAGCACTTGACATTTTAGTTGTTTTCTTAATTCTTTCTGATCATGGGACCACAGAGTCATTACAAAATATGATAGCATCGATATGTCATTTTGTTCAGGTAGCTCCATTTTAGAATACAAATAAAAATTTTTGTGTATGTCAGCTAAAACTAAACAAAACAAATAAGAAAAGGGTTAGTTCACTGAATTCTCAACAAAAGCTTAAATTAATACAACTGCGCCCAGGGACATAGATTTTTTGTGTAATTTCTTGTCTCTGGGTGCTTCAGATTAATACAAATAATTATTTCAGATTTTCCTCACTTTTGTAGGCTTGTGCTCTAAGAGACACACAGATAGAGAATTTGCTATTTTACAGGAAACAGATTTTCCAGTGGGCGAGAGAAAGAATCTGACTTTTCCATACCGAACGTTACTATTTTTTCTCATTTTTTATTGAGTGTCCCTTTTCTTATTCCAAAGATTAGTGTAGAATTTTTGCTTTCCATTATTGAATGTTGTATAAATCAACCGCTCTGTTATTTGCAGTAGACCAAGCCAGCCATCTTTCAATATGAAATAGAAAAACAATATCAAAAATCTCATGTGATATGCATGTATCATAATTTTCTTTAACCAAAATAATCAAAGCGTGGTCTTTAATATTAGCATTATTGCAACCAATACCTTGGACATAATTCTTTCAGTTTTACACTGCGATACCTACCTAAGAAAACAATTAAGCATTAATTACATTTCCCTTTCAGTTTAAAAATAAGGTAAATTACATCAGTGTTTCATTTGCAGTATGCTGATTCTGTGAGCAATCAAGCCAAATTTTGTTGCTCACAGAACTATTCAAACTTGTAGAAGATGGGATTTTACCTGGCTGGCACCTCTGTTCTGACATATTATAAAAGGCAAGGTTTGAGGGGTTCTTTGAGGATTCCCTGCACCCCTGCCCACCTGTGTCAGCTAATAAAGGACTGGTTGGAATAGCTGCAGAGGCTGTGTGAAAGGGCCAGCATGTGTCCCACCTGTGTTTGATTGCTGAAGGGGTCATACATACCCAACCAAGGCAGCATGCTGAATGGGACAGATATTTACACTATTGTTATCTAACCGTGGCAGCTACAACAATCTCAACAGCAGAAACATCGAAACCAAGGTAAATTTGTTTTGAACAGGATAGAGTTCTGCAGATTTGCACAAAATTTCCTCTGTGCTGAACTCACCTATTGATTTTCTTTCTTAGTTTTAACTACTGCAACTCTGTGTTAACTATAGAAATCTTTTTCTGAAGAAGGGCATAAAACAGTGGGCGCTTTGATGGCCCTGAGCCAGACCGAAAAGCACTTAATCACCACTCAATTAACATCCCGAAAAAAATAGTTCTGATTCCTACAATGACAGGATGTCAGTCACTATAGCATTGGTAATCTACTATTCTGTATTCGCCAAGGAACTGCTAGTGTCTGATATGGGTGTGGCCTTGTAATGCTGTATGTCACGTTCCTGATTGACAGTCTGTGGCAATACAGACACCACTAATTGCATCGAAGCAGTGCAGAGTTGCTTAAAACCCTACTTCTTAGTCATAGCCTGCTCTAGAGCAGATTGCATCTGCTTTACATAGTAAGTCAACTTTAGGCTGTGTGTGTCTTTTGCTTTTGTTTTTTTCTTTTTGAAATGTATGAAACAATATGAGAACTATGCTACAGCCCAGCAGAGTGCTGGTTTACAGCATGAAATTGAGCACGTCATATGCACTGAAGGGTGGTATGACAGCATGTGGAAGCACCTGAAATTGTAAAACTTGATCAGATAGTGTCTGAGCAGTATGTGTGGCTGAGAGGGCAAAACCTGAAAGAGTCCATTTGGCAGCCCCTAGAGTGAGGAATCTAGGATACGTTTGGATTTTGCTGACAAGTCATCTGGTTTATGGCAAAACAAATCGTATATATGAGGACATATATGAGCGGTCTAACATGCGGTGTGGGTGATAAGGGACTGGGACCCAGGAGTGAACTAGCCATCAACTTCAGAATGGCTGTGGGTCAGCTTGTTCCTCTCATTGTTCCTGCACCCTTTGTTTCAGATGATTTTCAATTGTCAACTATTCTCTCGTATTTTCTGCAACAGCCACTTAAGCAACACAAATTTCAAAAGCCTACTGGCCATGCGGAAGTGTAAAATTGTAAAAATCTCATTAGTGTTCTTGAAAAGCTCTGCTGTGTTAGGCAGCCCTTTGCTCCTCCTCACAATATAGAAAAGAATTAAGAAATTGTCTCTTTCTTTTTCACTTTAGTAGTTTGTGTTGGAGTCTTGTCTGAGAGCTGCTGTTAGGTGGTTATACATTTTCTATTTTGATGCAAGGAAATTGGACTTAATTTTGTTCAGAAGCCTATTCTCCCAATACTACAACATGCTGGATGGGGGAGATTGTCATCTGCTCTTTTTTCCCCTAGCTAGATGTAAGGCTTCATATAGAAGTTTGCAAAGTTACAGGAAAGGCTACCAGGACTACGGTATAGAAACAGTTTTCAGAGTTTGCCTTTTAGTTTCTTTGTTTTGTAGTATGAAAACATTCAATCACAGAATAAAATAAGCTCTGCCTGTCTAATTGAGATTTGGTTACATAATGCTTGTTTCTGTATCTTCCTTCCATAAACATGCAATAAATATAAATGTTTAAGGAGATGCTTTAGCTTTTACAATAGTGTGGTCCTTACTTTACATAAGGATACACACCATACAATCTGACATTCAAATTATAAGCTCCTGCTGGTAATACTGCCTGAATCTGCACTATAGTAACACTGCATTCCATCTTATAGAACAGTCTAGGAATTTTGATCTAGAAAATTCTAGTAATATTATTGAAGTAAAACCTGTATATCAGGGAGAAATTTTATTCTGCTGTTAAGAAATATTATTTTTTCCAAAAACGTGGTCATTTGGAAAAGTGTCAGAGATTTTATACTGCCCTGGAAACTCAGTCATGTCAACAGGACTCTTTCCACTAAATTCAGCCTGGTCACAAGCAG
>VYZV01014924.1:259-22883 GCA_013401275.1 Pandion haliaetus | reverse complement strand
ATTCCTTTGATAAGTAAGTGACCTGTCCTGTAGCAGTCCTATAGATGCTATGAAAATATTCTCCAGACTTCCAAGTAATTCTTTGAAACATCTGTGGATTACACTTTTTTCAAGTAACAGTATTGACAACTGGACAATCTTCTGATTATCGTCACACCAGCATCTTGAACAAAAATATATCCCTACTTACAATCCCCTTTATGCATTGCTCATGACTAACATTAGCTATCCTCATTGCGTCATTGCTCTGGAAAATGTACGTTTGTATTTCTGCTCTGATCCACCAATTCCTTCTGTTCTACTTTCCAGAACAGATTCTCACGTCAGATGACACATGTGCTGGCTTTGGTCTTACATTTGACTGTACTAAATACTGATATAGTTCTCACATCCCAAGCAAACAAGAGCAGTAGCAGTGACTCAACTTTAATACTATTTCTTCATCACCCATTTTCTGGTCCATCAGTATTCAGAAAGAATTTCCTGTTACACATTTTTTCACAATCCATCTTCACTCATACTTACTTTTAGCACAGTCTACCTTTTACAATGCACTAACTGTGCATCCATGCATGTTGATATTTAAAAAGTAAAAAAATCAGATTTAATTTTTATTTTAAAAAGAAATAGAGCAAGGCATGAGTATGTATACATGAAGTAATATTTATTTCAATTTAGCAATGAAATAGTCTTTCTAATTCAGGATAGTTCTTACCTGAAGACATACAATAAAATGTTATTTTAGATTTTTTTTTCCCAAACTTCAGAAAAATTTAAGACTAGAACATGAGGTTGCCAACTTAATGTTCCTCATGTAAATTGAAAATAATTTTTCAGTTTGCTATTGAATGTAATTATTTTTATTATTCCTAGTATCTGAAGTAACTAAATACATTCCCTTTAGCAATCATTACAGGCTTTATTCTTCAGACAAATTCCTGCTTTTCCTTCTATCACAATCAGGCTCAAGAGAAATCTGACGTTGTGCAGTAAATGTAGCCCACTAAGATAGACAAGTCCAACCTGCTACATATTTGAATAAAAATGAAACATCAATGGCATTTTTTTAAAACTGAAGGTGCAGTAAAACATAGCATATTTTTAAGGATCATCTAACTAAAGCCATTGCCAGGAAAGCTTGTTACATGGTCAGTTAACGAAGGTGGGGAAAACAAGTATAAAAGGTATATGAGAGATTCATCACGTAATTATCTATCTGCAGTGATTATTCTCCAAATACTTCTCATTTAGCCCTAAATAAGTAGATAACATCAAAGTATTTGCAATAGTTCTCCATATTTAATGCAATTAATTTTTTCAACAAAAACACTGCTACGTCTGAGGTAGGGCTTAATCAGTTGCAGTAATTCTGTTTTTAACGACAGATCAACACAACATGCATACAGGACTTTTTAGTCACTTTTAAGACAAAGCAGAATGCTTTTATTTTCATAGAGTCATAGAATGGTTTGGGTTGGAATGGACCTTTAAACATCATCTAGTCCAACCCCCCTGCAATGAGCAGGGACATCTTCAAATAGATCAGGTTGCTCAGAGCCCCATCCAACCTGACCTTGAACACTTCCAGGGATGGGGCATCTACCACATTTCTGGGCAACCTGTTCCAGTGTTTCACCACCCTCATTGTAAAAAATTTCTTCCTTCTATCTAATCTGAATCTACCCTCTTTTAGTTTAAAGCAATTACCCCTTGTCCTATCGCAACAGGCCCTGCTAAAAAGTCTGTTCCCATCTTTTTCATAAGCCCCCTTTAAGTATTGAAAGGCCGCAATAAGGTCTCCCTGGAGCCTTCTCTTCTCCAGGCTGAATGACCCCATTATATACCTTTCAATACTTACTAATAACATGAATCTAAATTTTATTTAAGTTTTCATTAATCATCAGACATATGTCAAAACACATGCGACCTCACTGGGACCAAACATCTAATATTTTCAAAAGTAATTCTTCAATTTTATTTCAGAAAAAATGCCAGTAATGTAGCATTTATAATTACCACTATTATAACAACGTATTGCAAATTAAAAACAAAAGAAAAATAGTTTGGGAACATGAATGGTTTCTAGTTTCTTGCTTTCAAGAAGTGAGTATATCGGAATTATTATTTTAAAGCAAATTACAGAACTATACCTTTTGTATTATAAAATAATTAAATGTTTTAAGAAAACTAAATAATATCTGCTTTAAGCTTTAAAATATATACTCTAAAAGTGAGCACATCTGGTTGAGTATGATGTTTTGAAACCAGCAATTCACCTTATCTATGATGAACTTTTTTTTTCAACATTTACTATGCTATCAAATAAGAACAAGATAAATTAAACATATATTTGGAAGCATATTGGGATGCTCAAAATATACATCCAAGTATTTTTAATATGGGACATTTAACTAATATATAGGGAAGAGGCTGAACAGTTTTCAATTGTCCTCAGTTATGTAAAGAACACTATTCCTTTTCAGCAACTGTAACCAGTACTGAATCAGTTTCTGAAAGTGCCTCCAAATCCCAAGAAATAACCAAGTAACTTGAGATGAAAAGATTCAAAACATGAGGTCATCTAGCTCCACAGACTATGCAGCCCCCAAACGCAGAGCTGCTTTTGCTCAAACTTATACAGGAGGCAGACTGAATTTCCTTCCTTAACTACTGACAGCGTTGCCGCTTGCGATGCTGCCAGCCTCAGCATGGGCTGTGTCCGTACCGCAAGAACAAAAGGTGGCCCAGAGCTGCCAGGCTCTGGAGCCATGATCTCTCTTTGGCTCTTCTTCAGACCACACCAACTACCTCTGAGGTAAAACCAGGAGAGGGTCCTGAAGTAGTTCACCCTATAGATGACTCCCAGCAGGCGATATGGACCAGACTGCATCAAGTTTGGTTTCTTTGACCTACACAATCTTCCAGCACTAGCCTACAGTTTTTATCCCCAAACATCACTAAATGCCCTCATGCGACATCTCAGGACACACTGTAAGAAAAACAGTGCAGTGGGCTGCATTATAGTCTATGTTATTATTTATTATTTCAAATAATTTAAACTGAACAACCATAAAAAAAAAAACCAAAACCAAACTTGCTGTCACAGCAGCATCATATAGGGCCCAGAGAGAATTCAGAGCCAAGTGCTGTGCAGACAACACATGCCATCTGGTCTAGAGTCCTCAGCAACTTGGGCCACTCTGTATCATTTCATTTATGGGATAAGCATCACACCCAGGAACTGATGCATCTTGCAGGATAGATGGATGACTTCTTCAGTCTTCATAAAATCCATGCCATGAGGACATTTTGAGCAGAAAGCTCTGAAAGGGACTAAGGGCTGCATCCAAAACACTCTGAAATGAGGCAGGTCTTGGTAACTTAGGATGAAGGTTCTTCAAACACAGACAGAAAAGACTAGCTCTTCTAATTTTGTTGGACAGATTTAAATATGTTATTTAAATCTCCAAAATTAATTATGATTTAAATTAGCAAGTGGAATAATTTATTTAAATCTTGGTTTGCATTTGCATTTTTCAGGTTTTTAACCTAAAGAAATGTTCATCTCCTTTAAAGTTCACATTTACTTTTACTAATCAAGATACATTATACCTACAATTATTTTAAGTAATTACATAGTTTGGCAGACATTTAATAAGTTTCTTAGCTTTTTATACTATTTTATTATATTAAAATATTAAATGTCACCTTTTTAAAATTTCATGATGACATCTTTTATTCAAGGTTTCTGTCAAGCTGCATTTCACTGGAAACTAAAATTCAATTGCAAGACAGAAACCAGCACTTTAGAATGTTTGTTGTTCTTAGAGTTGTAATTTATAGAAAAGAACTAATATGCTATAGATATTTAAATAAAAATAGTGGTGGGCATGGATTTCAGCTAGCATGCAAATAATTGAAACTACAGCAAAAGGCTTCTTTGTATCCTTCCAGATTTCAGAACCCATATTTAGCCTTGGGGAGGGGTTTGGGGGGATTTTTTTTTTTTAATCCCCTTTTCTGAAAATTATTAGGATAAGGAAGGTAGTTGCTGGCACAGCAGGAAAACTAACCAGCATTTCTATTTCATTATTGACAAAAGCAATCTGAATAAAAGAAACTTTTTTTTTTTTCCCTTGGGCTGTGTAGAATAAGCTACTGTTTCTTACAGCCCGTTTAACTTTTCAGCATATTGGTTTTAAGTGCTTGGTCAGGAATTAGGATGGCAGTTTAACTTTCTGCAAAGCTTTGATAGTAAATATACACAATGGTCTGTCTGGAAAAAAAAAAAAAAAACCCAAAACAAAAACCAACCAAAACAGCAAAACAGCTTGCATTATTTTAGTAATTACTCATTCTCTACTCATGAAATAGAATGGGAGAAACACATTCATCTATTGTACTCTTCACAAACAGAAGTCTAACTAACAGAAATAACTACGAGACACAAATATGAAGGGTATAAAATAAAACTGTTTGAAACCTAATCTAGCAGTCTAGATTAAACTACACAAGGTTATATCACATTACGTCAGATCCTGGAAGCAAAGTAAAAAATATCTGGTGTTATCTTCAACTACAAATAGACAGAACACTACTTGTTAAACTGTAAAACATTAATTCAATAATTTAATGTGTCTGAAAGGTTTCCTTTTTATAAATTTATGATCTAGAGGGATGCTACTTACTTTTAACATGAACTCTGTATTTATCCAGGATCAAGATGATGTTTTATACTTAAAGTTATAAACTGCAGCATAATTATATAAGCAATATATATGTAACTTAAGGAATGTTCTCAGTGTTCAGCTACAGCTGAAGAAACTAACAGGGAAGAAACTAACAAACATAATTCCCAATATTTAGCAGTGGTTTCATAGTGCATCTAAAAAGCAGAATATGAGAGTATTCTACTTAAATAAGCAGTTTAAGTACATATTTACTTAAGTATACTACTTAAATAAACTTGTAAATTCGATGAAGCTGAACAATGAGGTGCAAAACCAATAATATATTTCTCTATTATATGAAAAATCATAATTATATAATAATTGTAAATCATATATTATATGTAATTATGTATAATGCATGTCTCTCTATTCCAGAACTGTGCTGACTACATTTCAGATTTCTTAGTTAGAATATAATTTCTGGTCATTTATTAACTTCTTCCTTGACGTAATACTTTTCCAGGGTAGTAATAAACGCTAATCAGCACCAATAACATCTACTATTTTGATAAAATATTTCTTTACCAAAGGGGATCAATTCAATAAGATAACACATATTACATGGTAGTTTATGGACCCAAAAATGTCTTTCTCAGCTAAATGCATGTGGGAATTCTTCCTTTAAGCAGTTATGATACAACTAATTTTAACACTAATTTTTCAAAATAATAGTTCCAATGGACTTAATTTTCAATTTACCAACCTTTTAGAAGTGACATAAAAAACTCCTCTTGGGAAAATTTAATGCTCATGACAAGACTCAATAACTCACTTTACAAATTCATATTATTTGGATAAACATTTTACCCAGTCCTTGTTTCAGGAAAACTTTCCTTTTCATAGTCAAGAAACAGATCTTAATTAATTATTGGCCCTTTTGTAATTATTAGTTTCACACTTCTATGGTGTTCAGGCAAAGGTAAAGTGACCAGTTCCCACTGAATTGAAACTTACTGCACAGCCATTAAATTATAATTTACAGCAGCACTGTCTCAAGTTTTTCAAGTAGTGATCCAGAAAATTCCTATATCATTAAAAACCTGCCAAGCAATCCTGCTTAGCTAAGACTTTACACAACATTTTACAAAAAAAGTCCTTAAATGCATCCTTAAACATATTGACAACAGTAATACATATAATATGAACACATACAATACTAAATTGCTCATTTGTTCCTGAGACTTAGCATGTCAGGCTATGCATTCTGTAAACTTAAAAAAAATAAAATAATAAAATATCAATGATATAATTTAGCAATGGATATGTAACTTCATATCTGATTCCAAGAAACTGTGACCAGACTCTTCCTGAATAAAAGTAATTGTTTTAAATATTTATGTTTTGGCCCCCTAACGTTTTCATCTATTGTTGCTGCTTAGCTGGAATTGCAACAGCTTCAAAAGGAAAAATAAACTGAAAAGGCAAATAAGAACAAAAGAGAAAAGAAAATGTTTCTAATAAAGTTGTTTCTTCAACTTTTTCCAATTCAGCAGAGGATGGAATAGTAATGGAACTAACCTTTTTAAAAATTGGGGGTGGGTGGGATATTATTTTTATTTTTATTTCCTGTGACATGGAAAGAATATTATAATCTTCAATAAAGTGTTTCTTGCAGCTTCAGTTTTTCTTGGCATTTTATCAGTCTACCAGGATGGCAATATCACATTGCTAAAGCTTGGAAAAGACTATCAGTGTTTCATCAGATTTATAAAGTGGGATTCTTTTAAAAATTATTTCTTTGTACATTGTTTCCTAAACAAGCCTATTTTGGGTCTAAACTTGGGGATGAGACATACTTGAACGTATCTGGCTACATCAGTAATACTGTTTTCTGAAGCAAATGGCCCCAAGACACCATTTTTTAAGCCAGAACTACATCTAGGAAATGTGTTGTAAAAATTCTCTTTATAAATCTGTCTCTCTGACATCTTTTACAATCTAACAAAGGAGGGGGGAAACAGGGATTTGTTTCACTAGCTAACATTTCATTGCATGAAACAGGTGATTTCTTGGACTATTTAAAAGAGTCTCATTTTATTTCCTAAGGTATGGAGCTTCCAACAGTACTAACTTAGATTTAGAAAGCCATGTAGTGCTAAATATATTTATAGATATTTCAGTTGCTGGGGGCTGAAAAATGTATTTCCAGTTATAGTTGCAGATTTCACTGCATTTTACTAATTTTGATGACACTGCTTCATTTTTTCCATCAACTGATACCCGAGACTTAAAATTTCATATGTTTGCAAAGTACTTTTTGATCATCAGGTGACAGAGGAAATACTGATATTAAATGATATTATTTAAAATACTGTATTTGAATCCTTTTGGTTCAGGGATTCTATGTTTCTTATGTCTGTGGGCAATTGTTCATCTTTTATTTTCTATCAGAAGTAACAGTCACAAAATATATTAGTTTCTGTAGTGTCATCATTGATACTGTCAATATATAAATTTAATACTGGATTTACAAAGAAAGGGGTATGTTTTCTTTCCTATTTGCAAAGTACTAAGTATATTTCTTGCTGTTGTTCAACATAAAGAAATACTACACATCCCTAAACATTTTGGGTAAGTAGAGAGTAAAATAGACTAAAATCAATGAGAAAAAGTGGGAGTTAAAATTGTACTGTTAAGACAATAATAGGGAGGCTATGCAAAATGGAAAAAAATTAAAAATACTAAGAAAATGGAATAAAACACAAAAGGAATTTGAACATAGTCTTTTAAAGTACTAGCTTACAATGATAACTTGCAAAAATAAACTAAAGAGAAACTTGCCCTGAGGACATTACATAAATTTAATACCAGTTCAGCATTTGTAGGTTAAATGGTGTCCCTCCCATTAGTATCTCTAATGTTTTTCTGTCTTTATCCTTCTGCTGCTTTTTGCTATAAAATTGTTTTAGCTGATGCCATTCTTCAGTGAATCTTGACTATGCTATATGTATGCCAGCAAAACAAGTTCCAAACTAAAACTGAGTAAGATGAAATAATTAACTACTGCATCACAACGTATGTATACAGGAAGCAAGAATGAAAGCCACCTGCCCAGGCATAAAGCTGACATTTTTTAATTTTCTAATGTTCCCACTCTGCTAATTAATACTTTTATGTTATGTTTAGTGTCAAAGCCTTTCATGGAGTAATGAAATGTTAGAAATGTTTTTAAATTTATGCAATACACCCAAATGTGATTACAGTGCCCTTTCATCAAGACGGTGTATTGGGAGCCTTGCAGAAAACATTGTGTTCGAACAGTCAGGAATCTTTAACAGGCCGTGCCTGCTCTATTGGGCCTCATACTTAGGGCTTGAGAAAACCCTATGTCATTCATATCACCTGTAACTTATGTTACCTTTGGGAAATATAAACTGTATGTGGATTGAGGGGTAGAATGTATTGATGCTGACCAAGAGACCGCTGCACATTTAGCAGGCAGTGATCCCCCATGACAGTTAACCTGAGCAGGCGCCAGCTGGTGCTGTGCTGCACAAATCCTGTGGCCGCAGGATAACCTCAGCCAGCAATATTGCAACAGGGGAGCCAGCCGGCAGCTCCCACTTGGCACTGTGATTACACCACCTTCATGGCCTTGCCTTAACCTAACAGGACAGCAAAAAGTTCTCATGAGAACATCCTTTGGGAACAGAGTTGTTTTCTTATAAGGAAATTACATGTATTTGCTCAAAGGACCAAAAGGGAGAGCTGCATGAACATAGGGTGCCCAGCATCTGAAGAGACGCAAGATTTACTTGCTATCTATATTCCTCTTCATTTTCTGTCCTATTAAAGCAGTTATCATATTGTCATTTGTTGTCAGGCCTTTTCTTATTGAGATTCAGAAAGAACCTTGCACCCTCTCTCCCTCTCCTCACCCCCCAGCCTGGCACAGAACGGAGGGAGACACTCTACTGTACAAATTTCCACCGCTGGAGGTAAACCACTTGCCATGTAAGTTGGAAACAGATGATTAAAGCTCCACAAACCTTGCAGAATGGTGTGGCAGACTGGACTTCTCTTTCCCAAGATAAGCAGGGTAGCAACTAAACAGGAGCTGGGTGGTCCTACCTTTTATAGAGCGTGTGAAACTGATAAGCAATTTGTTTAGCCTGAAGTAAGAGCACTGCAATGCCCTGGCAACTGGGTCCCTGGGGCAGCTGACAAGGGAGGGCAGCTGCCTCCAGTGGCTCTTTGATCACGTCTCACATCAGACATGTGAGGTTCCTCTGGGAGCCTGCCTGTATTGCTGTACTGGGCCCTGTGCCATACAGAGGTGATGTCCTTCTGTGGGAAACAGCTGTAGTGTCTACTGTGGCCATGCTCTTGCGCTGGCAGCTAGGTGTGAGCACAGCTCAGGAAGTATTAAATCATTATAGCCCCAGTGAAAACTCTCTGCTAAAACTTGGTCAGACTGTGGGTCGCCAGGGCTATACATGTGTGACAACTGCCCCATCAGCTTCCAGATGTGCCCACTACAGTCTGCTGCTGTTGCCTTGTTGATGGGGAAGACCCGGGGTTTTAGAAAGTTTGTGTGTTTAGTTGTTTTGGTAGGCTGCCAAAGCGTTCTGAGAAATACAATCAGCAGAATGAAAATGGTATTTTAAGCAGTATAATTAAGCTAAAATTGAGCATAATTCATCAGAAAGAGGATTTTCTCTATCCAGAGAGTTTTCACACTGCTGAATTTTAAGAAATCGCAGGGTTTTGCTGCAAACATTGGTGGTATTAGAAACTTCTAAACATACATTTTGTTTGTAACTCCTTATATAACACCATGGCTAATTCAGAAGCAAAACAAATAAAAACCACAAAAAAAGGAAACTATTGCACAATAGGTTTTATACACATTCTGCTATTAATTAGGAAATTCACAGCGCTTTCAGCTGAAGAGTGGGAAGAAACAGCAGGACAGTAACTGCAGATTTTTACTCATTTTAATACCTATGGTGTTCTGATTTTGTAAATTCTATATCTTTGAAATCTTAATCTAGCCTAGGGTGGTGAGAGAAGAGGGAAGGGGGCAAGGAAAAAACATGTCAAGCGTTAAAGACAATTTAAAAAAAAAATCATTTTGCTTTGTCCTCATTCTCTGTAAAATGGGAATTGGACCTCGTGCCTTGCAAATGGTGAAGGCCTAAACAGACTAAGGATGTGCTAAGTCAATCTGCAGACTTAGGTTGCCATTCCAGGATACCCAGTGCTTAGTTGTCCAGTGTTAGAGGAGTCAGCTCTGTTGTGAGATACCCACATTAAAGCCTCAATGCTGGCACATGTAGAGCAAGAACTTGTACCTAGGCTTCCTAGAGTACAATTAAATACCCTTTTAACCATTTGCATATAGGAAAGCATGAGGGACTAGCTGATCACTATCAACTGACTTTATGTTAATAAATTTACAAAGTTTGAGTTTGTTCTAGAATACTAAGCAAACATTAAAATCTGTTCTCCCTCTAAAAGACAATTCTAATTTTCCAGCCAGATCTGGATATCCAGGACCCTGCTTTTGCCCAGTGAACGCACAAATTACTTTCTTTTGCCTCTCCCTTAGACTCTCTCAGAGATGCATATATTTCTCATTTCCTTCTTCCCCTTTTCCAGACAGACTTGTTATTCTCTCCTCATTGCTGAGGACATCAGACATAATCATTAGGCATGCACAGTACTGACAATGCCACGGCATACTGTATGCAAAACAGTCCAATACTAAATATCCCCATCAACAGTTCTCTCTGTACAACAGTGCATTTCATACAAACTCTTTTGGAAAATAGTGTTAACTGGTGTAACAACAGTTTCTTTAGGAAGAAATATATATATATACAGAGAACACTGTCATCTCTATTGGTCAATCTATGACTGAAACTGTACAGAAAAATTGGAAAAAGTACATTTCAGTATCCATATTTACTTAAAATAACAAGACGAATTAGAGTAAAAGCTTACTCTAGGAAATTACATTTTCTTAAACTTCTGATAACCATCCTATCTGACATCATATATACAGTGTCATACAGAAAGAAACTAACAGCAACTTCTGAAGCAACAGAGGCTGTTACTGTAGCACTTCGACAGAAGAAGGGTTTACATTTATGAAGTTCTACCTACAGAAAAAAAGAAACTAATACTTTACTACAAAAAGACTAGTCCATAAGACTCTCACATGACCTTTTCAGTTGTATGCTATTCATGAATGCACTATCATTACTTCTTCTCTGGTAAAATTGTGACAGCTTCCTGATAATCATAACCTAGAGTAGCAAGCTCCAGTATTATCACCCTATTAAACACTGATTTCGGAAAGGAGAACATAGGCCGCCAGTGTAAGAATCTACAACATTGGTTACAATTTACTGAATTATATATGCTTTCTTGTCTCATTTGGTTTTGCTTAAACTTCTCTCATTCTTAGCCTTTCCAGTAAGCTTCTAGGAAATTAAATAACAAAAAGGAGGTATTCTGAGATAATAAAATGACTGATTTATTTTGCCCTTTGGAAAAAACCTTCAGTTTGCCTTCAGGCTTTGTCTCCAAAATGTGTTATATCACATAAGACTAAAATGGAAACATAAAACCAGGTAAATTTGCCACAAAATCTAGTGGCAAATATCACAGCATGTTTTGACAGTCACATGCCAATATCATCTGTGTGATGGGTCCCTCAAAGAGGCAGAATGGCAAATTATTCAATGTTCAGCATCACTGGGACAAAGCAGCATTCAGAAGAAACTAATAAGGTGCTTTGAAAGCATAGGATTGACAGAATTCCCATCTCAGTGCTAGTTCAGTGAATTGCCGCTCTGTTAACATCTTAAATTCACTGTTTCCTGCTAGTATTTCCTTTCTTTCTGAGATCAAAACACAAGCATCTGCTTGAGCTTTTTCAGAAGTTAGGAAACTTTAGATCTTTCTTTGATGTCTCACTCCATGGTCCCAATCTGACATGAGGATTTGATTTTTTTTTGCTTCAGTAGCAATAGATGTACACTATCTGTTGGTAGCACCTGGAAGCAACATAAATGTAGTAATATAGTGTTTTCCTGCTTTTTTATATTATTTTATGTTGCCTCTCTCACCTCCTCCTATTCCTCACTTCCCAGCTCCTGAAGACTAAGAGGCAACTAGCACCTCCCCCCCCGCCCCCCATCCATCCCTTGGTACCATCACATTTATCTGAAGACCTCCACCCAACACTTGAAACAGCATTACTCTTGTGCCTCCACAAATTTCTCACCTTCTTGCTTTGTAAACCTCTTAGTGTTCTTGAAAGAGGTGGGCTGGGTTCAGTGTAGGTCCTGTAGAAGCTCCTTTGCTGCATCTCATCTCCCTGATAATGTCTGCTGATACCTCATTTCTGTAGGGCTAGCTCTCAGTATCACATCTGCTTCAGCACGGTCCCCAGACTAATAAATGCAAGAGATCTTTGATATTAGTACATCTCACCAGTGAAGTGTACATCACTGCTTGGTAACTTGCTTGAGCGAGCTGACTGATTGAATCCAGTATTGGATTACTGAGAATGATATACACAGACACGTGCAAAAGTCAGGATCATCTATCTGTACCCCATCCATTTCCAAAACACAGAAGTTTTCTTTCACTATCTCCAAACACTTGCATGTTTGATTGTTATTATGCAAACTGGGCACTCAAGATCATAGCACTGTTGTGGGAAGGATTTGCTAACAAAAATGTATGAGGGTTTGGAATTGTCTTTTAAGGTACATGCAGGCTTAGGGAGAGGCCAGCACTAGATGTGTTCACAATTTATTTCTGTGAAAGGTAACTAAATGCCTCTCTTGCAAAAATATAGACACGCAGCCTAATTTTAAGTTTAATAAATATAGCTATTAAGAACAAACATGGCTGTTTCAACTCCAAATATTCAAATCCAATTGTTTTGAAAGATATGTTGCTTCTAGCTGCTGATTCTAACAAGAAAGAACAATGCTGAGTTAAAAAGGTTCCTACCAATAATGCATTTTCATGTTTATAATCCCTAAGAATCTAAATCCCTTTTTGTTCATTCAGTGCCATGGGATTCCATGGCTTAAAGCACTATAGCTTATAATTAGCTAAGCTATGTCAGATACATGTCAAACCTCCAAGGCCAGCCTGAATATAACAAGAACTATGCTGGTATGCTCCTCATTAATATGACAACAAAGCTTTAGTTTTGACTTCATTTGTCAGTCTGCAGAGCTCCAGATTTCCTATTTATAG
This sequence comes from Pandion haliaetus, assembly GCA_013401275.1. NCBI lineage: Eukaryota > Metazoa > Chordata > Aves > Accipitriformes > Pandionidae > Pandion > Pandion haliaetus. Next base: position 9,930 of record VYZV01014924.1, on the reverse strand, counting down.
CAAGCACTATAAGGTGGTATGATGCATGCTGGAATGAAATTCATTTCAAGACATCAGTAAGTGAAAGTTTTATCAAGGACACTAAAAAACACAGTCTTAAAAAACAAGGCAGCAATTTAAGAAAAGAAAATAAAACCCATGGCTATATTCCAAACCCACTTTGTTGTTATTGATAGGTTTGAAAGATGCTGATGGCAACCACCAGAGCATAATAGTGATGGTGGCCTGTATCCCGCAACTATAAAAAGTTTTGCTAATTCCAAGGAGTGTTTCAAGCACTCTTGGCTGAGTAAAAAGGACAATTAACAGAAAGCAAATAACAGAGGTAAGAAACTGTAAGTCTCTTACGAGTCTCTCTGGTCAGGTGAATAATTGATTATAGAGATGGAAACAGTTCTCTTGAGTGCTACTGAGAGACCCCCAGAACATTATAAACTGCAGGCTGTTAGTTAGGTCAAAGCTGTGACCTGGACCACATAGTCCAGCACTAAGAACTCACATTCCTCACCCGACCTTTTTCTCCTGTTCAACCTGTTATCTAAAATAATCACACTAATAAATTTACTTAGCTAGAGGATAAGTTATGAATCTGAATCTTTAATTTGCAACAATATGAATCAGTTTCACTATGAAAATTTGCTTCAGTTTCAGAAAGAAACTTCTACCTCTATTTGTTTTTGCCAAGATAAAATAGATACTCCTTTTATCTCCAAGTTATAAACCCCTTAAAATTCATAGCCTACATTGCAACCAATAACAAGTACAGAAACTTATAAAATGAACATGTATTTCTATATTATATAACATATCTCTACACATATTTAAAGAGATAATATATACATTCAAGGCAACATATTAGAAGTGCAAGATTATTTTTATATTTTATATATATAAACCACAATAATACACATAAAATATAAAATATCTTTAAACATGCAGTACATCCTGCATAGCTGGATTTCTCCAAAGAATTTGAAAACATGGCTGCAAAATGCTAGAAATGCTGCTATCCAACTAATTTAATGTAATCAGCACAACAACCTGTTGCACACATTTTTGGCCTGAAGTCCATTCAGAGCACATGCCTTATAGCAACTTGAAAGTAAGAAAATTTGCATTGGAACCACTTATGATATTTTTATTTAATGTTCATATAGAAATAGCTTTCTGAGATCCCATTTGCATCTGCCTACTATAAAATCATTTTGAAAGTCACAGCTTTGTCCCATAGAGCTTAGAAGATAAAACTAATGTTGTAGCATATAAAATCTATGTTAGTTATTTTAAATATGAGATCTGAAGATAACAATTAGCCCATGTGTGCCATTAACTTATGAACATATGCATTAGTTGTCTGATTTTCAGAAAAGCTCCATGAGAGGTTTAACTAGTGAAGGAATAGGAATGACTATACTGGATCTCACTTAAGAAAGGGGAAAATAAGAGTTTTAAAAGTTCTAAGAATTTGTTTTTCTAAGGTATAATTGAATAGTCCTTATTCAGGAAACAATAGAATATAAATACCTAGTAAATTGTTTAAACTAACTATGGCTTTGAAAATTGAAATAGTTCCCTTTATAGTAACGTTGGGCAAATAATATTTGTCCTTCAGAACCAACTTCCTTCCTAATGAATTTAGCATATAACAAGCAAGATGACAACATGCAACATTAACTTGCAGCTACTTACAACTTTTTTCTACACACTGTAAGACAAAAAGACTAAGAGAGTCAGTTAGAAAATAGAAAAGCTTAGCTCTAACAATGAGTGCCTTGGGAATACTTGAAGTAGGTGCCCTTTGCACATCCTTAAGAGGATGGAGTCAGATAGGATAGCCTGGTGATGAGACCAACTCAAGAACACTTTTGAGAGCTCTGCTTGCACTTTACCTTTGAGATAGGCACATCAGATACACAAGAATGACATTTAACCAATAAAGATGACTTTTCATCAATATTGCTGACCAACCCTGCAGGGTGCGTTCTTCCCTTAGAGCTCACCCTCAGTCCAACTACAAATTTCCTGAGCTTCTGCCAAAGATGCGTCCCCAGCCACGTCCCTAGGAAAAGCCTCTCTTTCTCTCATTGCTCTGGTCTGGCCACACGTCCCTCTCTTTCCTTTACTCAGAATTTGTGTCTCACTCTTCTGATGCTGTGGGCTCCCTGGCCTTTTGTCTCCCAGCCACTACCCTGTCCCACTCATCCTTAACTTCTCTCTGCAGTGGTAGAAACCCCCCTTCCTCCACAGAGCTTCGCCTATTCCATGTGAAGTGGCTGGAGCAAGGTGAATGGGCAGCCTTCATTCCTGCTGTCTGGGTGCAGAACTTAACACAGATAGGCAGTAAATCACAACCAATAAAACAAATCATCCAAGACATCTCATTTTCTTTAAAGAAGAAAAGAGACCTCTCTGTTCTTTGCAACTGGTGTTACCTAATTATGTTTCAAATACTCACAGAAATATTGGACAGCTTTTCAAATGTTTACCAGCTATATTCTTGAGAAAAATAATGACATCTAGTGACAAGACAGAAAATGACAGCACTGTCTTCCCTATGCAGGATTAAATATACGCTCACCTCTACACTTGTGGCACCTATATACTCACTGCAGCTTCAAGATTAACTGTTTCTTGTGTTAAAAATCAGCAGAAATGATAAACCAAACTGGATTTAAATTGTCTGGCTTGCTTGGGTCTTTATCCAGCTGCATTTTAAATGCACAACATTTTAATTTCACAAATTAAATAGTCCCTCATACTTTACCCTAAGATCTTATACACTGACATGTTCAGAAATAGTAAACTATAACATGAACTTGACAGACTTTTTTGTAAAAACTAGCAAAAATGAGTGTACTATTTATATACTTCCCCCCCCGCCCCGCCCCAATATGGATGCTACACCAAGAAGGTTCAGAGTTTTGTATTATTCTGCTCGCAACATAAAGAATAACATAAAAGCTTGGTGGTAAGACTGTAGTTGTAGATTAAAGTACAGGAGTTCAGGCAATACTAGTCTCCATAATCTTTTCAGAACAGCTGCTTCATTTTTTTTTTTCCCCAGAGGGCATTATTTCCCTCCCAGTGTCCTAGACAGTGAATGCATTTCTGGGATATAAAATTTGTACTCATATTTCTGCATGATAGGTCTTCTTAATCTTGATGTTGGCCTACAAATGCCTTCCTATATTATATATCTTTTCCAGCTTTTACTTTACCAACTTGACAACGTAACATTGTGTAAAGCAACATTTGTACTACTTAGCAGTTCATTTTATGTTCTATTAATTACGTGACAGAAAACCAGGCACTGACCTACATCACATTATTGTAATGTTATTGTCTCTATTGTACCATTCTGGACTCATTTCCAGCTGCCCTTGATTGGAAATTTGTTATAGGAAACCATAATTCTTATTTTCACAGTAGTTACATTATCTAACGTGTCCTATATATCATCTTACAGTTCTTTCCTTTCTTCCTGGTAAACTTTACAATTCATCTAGAAGGCTGTTTCAATAATGATACAGTAATTTAATTCTCCATTTCCTTGGTAAAGAAAGATTGCACATGATATACTGGCCCATTTTAGTTCAGGAAAATACTGGAGCATATTCCTGCAACATATCCTTTTATGCCAATGGCTCAAGTATATATCTGAATTCCACTGATAATTATGAAATTTAGACTTATTTGCAATTGCAGTTCTGAATAGTAACACAAATAAAAATGTACTCAAATTTTGTGCTGACCTTAGATCATTTCTGTCCTGTTACATATGCAAAGAACAATGTTGAAAATTCCTAAAAACAGGCATTTTGAAATAAGAGAGTTATTTATATGTGTACTTATTCCTATTAATAGAAGTGGGCAAAGATGTTTTGCCTTTCAAGTCTGCAACAATTTTTAAGCAGAACAACTCTGTAGGGACTGAATGAATTGGTAAGCACATCTTCTTTCATTTTAATCCCATGCTGACTCCAAGAGCTGTACCACAGAACTTCAGAAAAAGCAACCAAAGTAACTACATTAGTAAATTCTTATTACAGATGATGCTTGTCAAAATATAGCTTCTAGTTTAAAGTCTTCTCCAGCTGTTCCGTTTTTTCTTGCCTAAACAACTAACATTTAATTATTAATAAAATTATCAATAAATTATTAATAAAACAGATTGCATAATTTAGATACAAAATTTATTATTTCTATTGATAATGGAAAATATGAACCACCAATTTAGTTGATGATGATGATAAAATAATATAGTAGTAAAAACTCCAGGTTGGCTAATAAGAAAAAAATTTATTAAAGAAGGAGGATTTACAAGCTATTATACTATATACCTCACCTGGTTTTCCACATAAGAGATGAAATATGAAATATTAAGAAATTTTTAATCAAAACTGCAAAAGATGAAATGCCTTATTTAGTTAACTGGTCCATATGTTTGTTCAGGGTGACAACAGCTATCTTAAGAAGAAACACAACCCAGTTTTATATATAGCTGACCAAATTTTACATTTCTGAAATAAGCACAATTTTTCATTCATTTCAGAGTTCTTCAAGATAAGACCTGTGTTATGGTACTGGTCTGCAAAGAATATAAGCATATTCTCTTTCTGTAAAACAGGATAGCAAAATCAGCAAGCACAAAAGCTGATTATAAGCCACAGTTCAAGGATGCATCTGTGTTTGTATTTTAGTTTGGCTCAGGACTGCATTTTGAAGCTAGTCCATCTTTATCAGTTTGGTTTACATAGCAGACAAATCCTGGCACACAAACAAAATGTAAGTGAAGCGAAACCAGAAGGTATATACTAAGACTATGTACGCAGTGCACTGTGGTCATTAGGAGCCAATCAGAGTTAATCTGAAGTAAAGCCCCTGAAACACAGGCAGTGTAGGCACTTGTTCCTCAGTACTGACTGCTTCACGCTGCAGTAACCACCCCATTATGATACCTTATTTGTCAGTTAAGATACAGCCTAAGAGGTCTTTAAAGATAATCCCTCTGAGCAAAGTCCTGACAAACACTGAGGATGTCTACAGTTGCACTGTAGAAATCACTGGTTAATGTCTGTTTTATCATATACCATCACTAAGGTTGACAACTTCTTAGTAGAAGAAATAATCCCTAATACCAATGGCTAGATGAAGTGAATTTTCCACTCTTCCTCTATACTGAACCTGGAACACCCAAAGGTATCTGGATATAGTCTCCTTCTCCCACTTTCCAGGGAGATCAAGTCATGCTAGGAAGCCATAGAAATTAATTCCTGAGGGATGATTGTGCGTATGAATTTCTAACATGGAACCTGCTCTGCAGTAAAAGTCTAGGACTCTTGCCCAGAGTGAATGTGGGGAGGGTTACAACACAACAACAAAAGTGAGTTTGCCCTACAGAAGAGTAGTAGTGCCTACCTCAGTAATTAAAATCTTCAACATATACAAACATATCTGTACAGTTAATGCATGTCTGTGGGTCTCTGAATGTGTTGTTGCTTCCTAAGGCAGGATGTGTATTGTTGGACATGTATCAGTTGTAAATAGGGATGAAAACTGTCATTCTCAGTCTTGCACCTAGCAAGTTTTCTTAATTTTCTCTCTATTTCCTGGTGTGAAGCAGAAAAGTAACATCTGACAATACACTAGTGTTTTGCATGAATGTTTAAACAGCTGTCGTGGTTTAACCCCAGCCAGCAACTAAGCACAACACAGCCACTCACTCACTCCCCCGCCAACCAGTGGGATGGGGGAGAGAATCAGAAAAAAAGTAAAACTTGTGGGTTGAGACAAAGACAGTTTAATAAGACAGAAAGGAAGAAAATAGCAATAATAATAATAAAATGACAATAATAATACAAAAATTGGAATATACAAAACAAGTGATGCACAATGCAATTGCTCACCGCTCACCGACCAATGTCCAGTTAGTCCCCAAGCAGTGATCCACCCCACTCCGGCCAACTGCCCCCAATTTATATACTAGGTATGACATAACATGGTATGGAATATTCCTTTGGCCAGTTTGGGTCAGCTATTCTGGCTGTGTCCCCTCCCAACTTCTTGTGCCCCTCCAGCCTTCTTGCTGGCTGGGCAATGAGAGGCTGAAGAATCCTTGACTTAGTATAAACATTACTTAGCAACAGCTGAAAACATCAGTGTTATCAACATTCTTCTCATACTAAATCCAAAACATAACACTATACCAGATACAAGAAAGAAAATTAACTCTATCCCAGCTGAAACCAGGACAGCAACTCATGCACCTACATATAGTGCAGAGAATGATTCATCAGAATTACTGAAATGTAAAGGCTCCTGCTTTGTGGTACGCTGAGTGTTTCAGCTTTCACTCAGGTCTGCAGGTATTGCAGTTAGTGAAGACCACAGAAATTTCATCATTATACAAGACTTGTGTGTATCATTTGGATCACAATGTATTTTAAGATATCATTGTATCTATGCTTTAGATCACAAATACTCATATAAATGATAAAATTTCATAAATTTAACAATTTCCAGCCATCCAATAATATTAAAGTGGTTTATAGCATCTGTTAACTCAAATGTATAATTTAACCTCGAAAATTAGACATTAGTAGCCTTGAGTGTTACACAGTGATACTCTATTTTCTTTAAAAATAGCCCTTTTTATAGTTTGCTAGAACATGTCACTAGAGGCCAGAATATTGATTTCTGCAAACTCCAGCTAATCCTGAATGCCATATTTTTCCACTGAACGCCATAAAAACACTGGGTAAATAGCTTGTATTTTGTCACAGGTATGTTCCTTAAAAATTTTGTTTGCATACAAGCTTCAAGAACTTTGGAGGAAAGACCACAGAAACTCATTGTATATTTATTGATTTGTTGCTATAAATCTTGATGCAGTTCTGCATTTTATCTTGTAAAACGGCAGGTTTCAAGGTAATTCGCCTGACTTTATATTTGCAGTAAAGTAAGAGTAACGTGCCAATAGTATCGCTAGTTGAAAACACTGCAATTAAATCATCTATAGGTTTTCTTATTCAAGTTCTGAACAGCCAAAAGTTCCACAGAAGTGCTAGGATTGCACTGATCTAAAGCAGCACGTGTCAGAGAAGAGGACAAGAGTACGCTTTTCAATGTATTCCTACAGATCTCATCCAAAATCCAGAGAACACAGCAGAAAGATTTCATTACACATAATAGCAATTCCTGACAAGTTAAAAATGTTGAGACATTGAACAATTTTGTGTGTACTCACTGGACATGTGAATTCACAGAAAGGCACAATGCAATCACTCACCAAACTATGTACTTCTTCATAAATGGTACTTACCTACAAAGCAAACAAACAGAAAAAAGCCTTAAATATCTATACAGACACACACGTATGTTTTAGAATCCTAAAAGATGTCAGAGCATCACAGTATTCTATTCACTTCTACAAAAGGTTCCAGTCAAAACTTGTTGCTAGATTTACAACTTATACATCATGTGCTACGTATAGAATACAAGAATTCTCATATCAGTTTTATTTTGCATTTTTCCTTCTCAATTTTGGAAAATCAGCACTTTTAAGGTCTATAAAGACTTGCAAAGATTTGCTACCAGCCCTACATTCAAATTTTAAGAATCAGTTACAATGCACAAATATATGAAAAATGTACAAGGTTTTAGCTACAAAATTAAATAGTGCAATCATAACAGCTGTATGAAGAAGAATTAGCCTATTCCTAAGCAAGTTATTGAAAAGATTAAAAGTTTACTTTTTTAATATGGATTTATATTTTAGTTTCAGATAATGCTACTCTGCAATTCCAACTATTTCTAATATCAGAGCTCCAAAAATTATTCCAATATTATAAATATTTAGCACTAAATAACATTGTTTACTTGTAGGTCTGACTCTTCAATCACATGTGTTTCCTACCTTTGATAGAGTAAAAAAACTGACATGGCACATAACTGATTTGGCCAACATCACAAAAATCAGTCAATAATCATGTGATATATAATGGACAGTAGATGAACATGATTAATCTTGCCCTCTAGAGACATTTCATACCAGTAAATTATGAGGCATTCTCTTGTTTTCTGTTCTTTCAAAGGGAGAAAAAAATTAAAACAAAAAAAAACAAAACCAGGAGAAATTTCTTAACTGGTAGGAATTTCTAAGCTGTGAATTTCTTGCACGTGCTTATGCAATGCTTACCAGAATGTGATTGTATTCTACAGTTGTGTTAAATAGGCTCCAAAACACTGTATGCATGTGCATACAATGAAAAAAAAAACCAACCACAAATCCCAAAATCAAGCTTCATGCCTAAGTACTGGCGTTACTGCATAGTGTTGGTCCTACTCTGCTACAGCTGTCTAAATTATTTTGTGTTGCTGCATGCAAACGTTTCCATACCTATGTATCTACAGGCTATAATAAAATCAGTTGTTTCCAGTACTCCACAGCAACAAAGATGCTTGAACATTTGTTAGCTACAGAAGGGTTTCAGTTTCTATTCAAACTAGAGATAAGAATGTGATTTGATACAAAAGGTCTGTTATGACATTGGCAAATCTAAGACTGTTTAATTTGTTTCACATCCTGTTTTATTGGTTGTGAGCTACTTCTGCACAGCAAAATGCAGCATCAAGACCTACATCAAACTGAGCTGTATTACGTATTCATGAATCAGCAGTGAAGCTGCAACACTGGTTTTTGTAATGCTGTGCCCAGTAACCTGATTACAGTAGTAATTGACTTTTCTTTTTCCTTTTCCTTACCTAGGCTCTATAACACAAATGCTCCACTTTGGCCAACCTAGGAATTTCGTGGTTCAAGCAAACATGTCCGTCTGTTAATGATGTGCATGACAAAGCTGGAAAGACATGTGTATATTTTTAGAAAAACCTCTTTGCTTTACTGACTCTCCTCATCACAGTCATGATATATAGCCAGAACAACAGCCAGAAAGCCATCAGACAAAGGTGACTTTTAATAAAGCAAAGATGTTATCCCAAACTCAAACTCAGAACAGCAGACACATATATCTTAGACCATCCAAAACAGTAGATGTTCTTGCTCCATACTGTCTCTTTCTATTGTAATCATTGTGATAGCATACACTTGAATTGGAAAGGTATTGGAGGTATTTCCTCAATGCTGACAGACAATTGAGTTTAGGAGGGCTTGGAAAAAGCACTGTAATTCATAATTGTCCATTTCAGCCATTGAAAAACTCTTCCAAACAAAATCTTTAAAGACAACAAATGGAAGCTGCAAGACTTGCAGTTGCCTTCAAAACGTCCTTGCTCCAGGTATTAAGCATTGGAAAAAATAATAATTAAAAAAATCATACTATAAATTGTCACAAATGCCTTTATTTTTCTAAATACTTGCACAATTTCTATCATTCCTTATGAAAGAAATATCAAGTTGAAATTCCTAATCTATCTATTTCATTTACATGAATTTTTTATCTGGTATTAGTTTTTGAAAATTATTTACATCAAGCTGAAGAATAATGAAATGGAGGTTACATAGAGCATGACATGCTCTGATAGAAAAAAATCCCATAGCTTTCAAGGATTCCTGGAAAGACTGATCTTACCAACTTCTTCAACATTTTCCAACATATCAAGCCCCATATGTACGTCTTAGCAGACTGACAGGTGTGCTTTGCTGCATATTC
>VYZV01014915.1:718-12040 GCA_013401275.1 Pandion haliaetus | reverse complement strand
AATGGTATTATTAGGGCAAGGTAAACAAAAAAAAAAAAAAATTCTTGGTACATATGGATCCCATAAAGTATTTGTTAAATTTTTCAAATAACAACATGGAATTTATGCTCCAGATGTCTGAGATGCTGCCTCTTATGAATAGTATTTTTGCCTTGCAAACTTTTTTATGAAGGTGTTTTTTAGTTTGTAACTCTCTTCACTGTTGTGGATGTCTGAAACAGATGGGCAGTGTTTATCACTAGCGCATGTGCAAAAGTGACCTTTTGTGGATGGGTTTGAATTCTCATCTGACATAGCTGGTGACAGCTTCTTCCTCTTGCCAGCCCCTCAAATTCTTTTCCCCATGAATCTTTATTAGGAATACTTAAGACATGTATGTTAATTGAACTATGAAATTCCATAAATTAGTTTTGCTTATTAAAAGGCCATTTTCTGAATGTCAGGAACACGAAGTCTCTGCCAATATGCTAAAGCATTGTTTGATGTATCTGCATTACAAATTTTAGAGTCTGACTTGTATTTTGTGTCTATAAAGACAGCACAGTCCATATCTTTTTATAGTGTGAAGTTGCATTATGTCTCCTTGGAGGAAAATCTTGTATATGTTTTATTCTATAAAAAGTATTTTAAGCTTATGTATAAGCAGTGAAATACTTATTAATTGAAATGTTGTTAGTCACAGTGTCTTAAGAAAGGAGAGGACATTAGAAAACACTGAAAACAATGAATAATTCTTTTATTGCACCATAATCTTCCTAGAAAGGTCTTTTTGGAAATTTTAACCATGTTCTGCTTTATCAAATTTAAAGAATACTCATACATGAATAATAATGAACATTGAAATTACAGCATAATATTGGTTTGCTGTGGTAGTAAAAATACAAAGAACCGTCACTTGTTAATTGGTAATGCACATTTATGTCATGTTGTTTGCTATTCATATGAACACTGTGAAGATAAATTTAGGTATTAGATGGGTGGAAATGGACTGGTTCTCTAACAAGTTAGATCCTGTGATATTTAACAGACACCTCAGACTAAATTGCTCTGGCTTCCTATTTGTCACTGTAGCATCTGAAAGAACTGGAAATCAATCATATACCATGCATTTTTCCATTTCAAGAAAAATGTGCCAAAAGTCACTAGTGATATATGAGATGACTGTGATGGGGTGAGAAAAGCAACCATTCCTGTGTATTAACTATAACCTTTGACTCTATTCAGCAAAAAAAATTCACTTTTTTATAAATTACCTCTTTTTATATAAACAGAATGTATAGCAAGTATTTGAAGAAATATGAGGAATCTCTGAACTAATGCATAAAAAATGAGTACTATTTTTCTAGAATACTGGATGGAAGACAGAAATAGGCAGTGTAATTATGGATCATAACTAAAATTTTGTAGCAAAATGATCTTCTAGTTAAAATATTTTTCAGTGTTGAAAACAATCCAGAGCCACACCCATAGCTCTCAGTTCCACTGCTGCAGTGTGTTTTCATAATTGTGTTTGGATGTATATCTATTTATGGTTTTATTTGTTTCATGTGATATAAGCACTGGATCACAGGGAACAAAGGGGGCAGCTGGTTAAACTCTCAGCAAAACATGCATGTGACACATCATCACAGCAAAAGAGGTACATGAAAAAAACATTGAAAACTCACTGGAGTGTGATACTTTTTGGGTGAGCTCTCACCTACACATAATTTTTATTTGGAAAAAACAATCTCCTAATTCCTAGTCATAATTTTGCATTCATAAAGTACCTACCAACTGTATTTGACATCATCTTTAGGAGTCACACTACCTCTCTGGGTCTGAGTAAGGAAAAGTTGTGAACAAGAGAGAAGAATTAGGAAGGAGGGTATGAGACAGAATGAAGCAGAGTGAGGAAAGTCAGATACAGACTTCCAGGGAAAAAGTGAGGGAGAGGGCAGCAACAGAGTGGGTGCTGCTCTTTGATTCAACCTTCTTATAATTGACTACGGTCTGTGGTTGTCTCACACCTTACAGTCTTTCTTCTTTTTGTGTTTTGCAGACATAATGTGAACAAAGAAAGAGTTACAGAAACCTTTGAGAGATAAATTATTGCTTAATGTTGTGCTGATATTTGTATTATTGCTCTGTATATGAACTACACCAAAAAAGGGGAGTGCTTTTGTTCTACATTCTGAAGATATATTAAAAGTATTATATCGCCATGTACCTAGTGCCTAAAATGATTTAAAATAAAGCACAGGATATGTGTGTAATACTATGAAGCAACTAATTCTTCATAGAATCATAAAATCATATAATCATTAAGGTTGGAAAAGAACTGTAAGATCATCAAGTGCAACTGTCAACCATGACCATATCATGAAGTGCCTTGTCTACATGCTTTTTAAATACCTCCAGGGATGGTGACTCCACCACTTCCCTGAGCAGCCTGTTCCAAAGCCTAACAACCCTTCCAGTGAAGAAAGTTTTCCTAATATCCAATCTAAACCTTCTCTGTGCAACTTAAGGCCATGTCCTCTTGTCCTATCACTTGTTACTTGGGAAAAGACACTGACACCTACCTTGCTACAACCTCCTTGCAGGTAGTTGTAGGGAGCGGTAAGTTCTCCCCTCAGCCTCCTTCTCTCCAGGCTAAAACAACCCCAGTTCCCTCAGCCGGTCCTCATAAGACTTGTGCTCCAGGCCCCTCACCAGCTTCATTGCCCTTCTCTGGACACAGTACTCAAGGTGCAGCCTCACCAGTGCCGAGTACAGGGTGACGATCACTTCCCTGCTCCTGCTGGCCACACTGTTTCTCATACAGGCCAGGATGCTGTTGGCCTTCTTGGCCACCTGGGCACACTGCCGGCTCATATTCAGCTGACTGTTAACCAACACCCCAGTCCTTTTCCACCGGGCAGCTTTCCAGCCACTCTTCCCCAAGCCTGTAGCATTGCATCGGGTTGCTGTGACCCAAGTGCAGGACCCGGCACTTGGCCATGTTGAACCTCATACAATTGGCCTCGACCCAATGATCCAGCCTGTCCAGATCCCTCTGTAGAGCCTTCCTACCATCAAGCAGATCAACCTTCCCTCCCAACTTGGTGTCATCTGCAAACTTACTTCATGTTCCTAACAGAATTGCTTAGATACTGTCTCTTTCTTGCCTGATACCGATTCTACATACACCTACAGTTTTAATTGCTGAGTTATAATTGCTGATTTATAGTTCTAATACCAGACAGGTTTAAATTCACAGGTAGTAATTTTTGTGAAAATCTGTTTAGCTTTTCTGAGGTTCACTTCACAGTTGTTAGGTTTTAACACTAACTGTCCAGAAGTTTTTCTCAAACACTCAAGAAAGCCTGGTTCACAAGTAAAGTGGGAGAGGAAATGAATTCTTGGCTGTGACATCACTGGGAAAAACAATACAGAAGACCTGAAAAAAACTGAAAATGTAGTATTTCAGTTTCTCTTTTCAGGCACTTTGTATCAGTTAGCCTATATCAATTTTCAGAATTGAAGTGTCTTTGTAAAAAAAAATTAAAATTGAAAACCCAAAGAAGTTACTCTGGAAACATGGAAAGTGACAGATAGAGATAACACTCAGGATACACAAGCTCAAAAGTGGGTTCACTACAACAGCTCCACAATAAGCAGAAGAAAATAGTGAAAAGCATACAAAAAGCAAGTGAAAGACCATGTAAGAAATCTAAACATTAGATATGCAAACTACGCAGTTTAAACAATAGCACCTTAAAATTTTGTAATCAATATGCCCTCATTTAATGAGAGCCTTAAACCAAACTGTTTTCAGTTTGGAACTGATAACTGCCAAACTGATTAATTTAAGATTTTAAGAAAGGGACCATTGATATGTTCCATGGTAGGAGAATATTTGATAAAGCATTTGAAATAAGGTGACTATCTATAACATTGAGGCAATTACTCAGGATATTATAGCAGAACTAATGAATCAGAATAACTCCATGAAACCCCCCTTAGTGGTGTAAAACATGTTGAAAGAACTGTTGTGTTTGAAAACCTGTTCTATTAATTTGACATTTAAAATCAACATAGCCTAGCTTGTGGGTATATAACTTAAATGTCCAAAAACAGGTTGCATGAAGGAATCATCAACGAATAAACCCAGGAGAAACATCTACTGATGTAAAAATGAGAAACGCTTATGACAAGAAATTTTGAGGCAATAGCTTTTTAAACTTAAGTAGATGAAAACAGAACAAGAGAACTACTTTCATTTTCACTTGCACAAGTACTATTTGTGTGAATACAAATGTGCATATATACACACATATATATTGCGGAAACTTTTTGACCTTGATGGTGGTATAGTAGTAATATGTGCATTTTTTAACTTTTTTTTTTTCTGTACTTGGATCACTTAAGCTCTTATTTCTATAACTGTCTGTGGCTTGAGATAAGGCTGATTCATCTCTATGCAATACTCTACACATTATTAAGTCATTCTGTATTATTCTTACTGTCCTGTCTGTAATCAAGAAGACACAAAGTGTCTTAAATTTGTGTGATTGAGTTGGTTTTCATTCACAAACAATACAAAAATACTACAGTGAATTAATAAGCAGCTGCACAAAAACCCAGTCACTCTCTGCACCCTCTTCTTATAGTTACGTCTAAGAAGGTTACCGCTTCTTTCTTACAGTTGTGCTACTTCTCATCTCAGGTTTGTAATCTGTATCAGACTGCATGGTCTCCTTTTCCCATGTAAAAATGCTGCTGAGTCTTCCATAAAGATAAATGTCATCATTGCCTGTTCATTAAGTGCTTTCTCTGCAAACCCCACAATAATAGAAATATTTTAAAGTATTCTTTAAACTGTCTCTGTTTTTTGAGATTTTTCTCCTAATGAAAAGAATTTAGAAGGAAAAATTTCTCTCTGCTTTGACAGAATATAAAGCTTCGAGACTCTTCTGTGTTTACAAATGGAAAACATTTCACAACTATTGATCTTTGAAGTCATTAAACAGGTGCTATTATCAGTTTAACAATGAGGATACTTAAAGAAAAAAACATAATTTGTCTAATACCGAACAATAAATCAGTGGCAAAGTAAGGAATCCAGCTCTCTTGTACTGTGATTGTGGGACCATATTGCCTCTCTTACCGCAACAGCACTGAGTAAATGAATTGGAGCCTTGTTCTTCAGCAAAGAAATAAAAGAATTTTTTTGACTAAAAACAAATATGTTCTTTTCAAAATATGACATACTGCTAACTCCAGGCATGGTCAGATTTTAAAATCGTCATCCCCCACTGATACTTAATTATTTGACTTCATAGGAGGTATAATGAAAAAACCACTTTTTCCCAGTGAAAGTAAACCCCTCATGAGCTTGTTGTAGGTTACATACAAATTTTAAGTAATCTGCTAGGATCACACAGTGAAACAGAATCAGCTTTAGAGCAGCATGGCTCACACTAGCAGCTTGCTTTCTTCAATGTGATCTCCACAGAAAATAAACACAGAGTTGGCACAGAATGTGTGTAAAAGGTGTGCGGATAAAATACCATGAACCATCTTTCCAGGCAGTTTTTCTAAATGTGTTTTAACAGTGTTTGAAATTTTCTGGGGAGGAAAAGGATACATATACAGTTTACAGAAAGAACTGCAAAGTAGCTTGCTCTTCCTTTTGCACCCAGGAGCTCTGAATTATTTCTTTGTTTTGTGATCTGGGAATGGCCTAACATTTCTTACTTGCATTGTTTGACAACTACTACTTGCTTCAGATTTACATCCTTTTGGAATATATTGTCTAGGAAAAGCTTACATGTTTTAACAGCCAGGGCTGGTAAAATTTCTACAGATATTAAAAACAGGGTGTCTGCTTTCAGAAGCAATAGAGGATTTGAAATCCTGCATAATAATTTTATGTAGAATAACAATTGTTTTTCTTTACCTGTTGACAAAAATTTAACATTTATTCCTGTTAGGTCTAAAAACAATAAAAGGAAATATTCAAATTGTTAATCAAGGCTTTGTAAAGTGGAAAGTTAGTTAATTATGTGAATGACATAAAACCAAGAGACATCACTTCTTGTTGGATACTTGGTAAATTATAATGAAAAGCTAACAATTCATAAATTGCTTATTGCTATGTGGTGTTATGTATGTTATTTGAATGACAAGGCCTGTGATCAGATATAAGATATGCATATATAGCTCAGGAAGAGAGTACTTTTACATTATTATTATTTAAAAGAATATAATGATTATCAAATGATTATTAAAAAGAATATAATAACACGTATACTCTTTGGTGGGTAAATATCTGGCTGGATAGATGGGCACAAAGAGTTGTGGTGAATGGAATTAAATCCAACTGGTGGCCAGTCATGAGTGGTGTTTCCCAGGGCTTAGTTCTGTTTAATATCTTTATCAATGATCTGGATTAGACGATGGAGTGCACCCTCAGTAAGTTTGCAGATGACACCAAGTTGGGAGGGAGGGTTGATCTGCTTGATGGTAGGAAGGCTCTACAGAGGGATCTGGACAGGCTGGATCATTGGGTCGAGGCCAATTGTATGAGGTTCAACAAGAAGTGNTGCCCAGGTGGCCAAGAAGGCCAACAGCATCCTGGCCTGTATGAGAAACAGTGTGGCCAGCAGGAGCAGGGAAGTGATCGTCACCCTGTACTCGGCACTGGTGAGGCTGCACCTTGAGTACTGTGTTCAGTTTTGGGCCCCTCACTACAGGAAAGACATTGAGGTGCTGGAGCATGTCCAGAGAAGGGCAATGAAGCTGGTGAGGGGCCTGGAGCACAAGTCTTATGAGGACTGGCTGAGGGAACTGGGGTTGTTTAGCCTGGAGAAAAGGAGGCTGAGGGGAGAACTTACCGCTCTCTACAACTACCTGCAAGGAGGTTGTAGCAAGGTAGGTGTCAGTGTCTTTTCCCAAGTAACAAGTGATAGGACAAGAGGACATGGCCTTAAGATGCACAGAGAAGGTTTAGACTGGGTATTAGGAAAACTTTCTTCACTGGAAGGGTTGTTAGGCTTTGGAACAGGCTGCCCAGGGAAGCGGTGGAGTCGCCATCCCTGGAGGTATTCAAAAAGACATGTAGACGTGGTACTTAGGGACATGGTTTAGTGGTAGACTTGGCAGTGTGAGGTTAATGGTTGGACTTGATGATCTTAAAGTTCTTTTCCAACCTAAACAATTCTATGATTCTTTATGTGCAGTCTCCTATGTAAAGTAAGTACTGATTGTTTAATTTCTCCATGAATTAACAAAAGTATTCAACAAAAGCCAATGTAAAGCCTGGCCCCTCAGATGGAGAAATCCTGCAGCAGAACAGGTCAGGGATGACGGGCTAGGAGCAGGAGAGAAAGGTTTGTGGCCCCAGGGATGCCAGGCTGGACATCAGGCAGCAGCGCCCCCAGGCAGCCAAGAAGCAGTCGCCACATCCCAGGCTGCATGAGCAAGGGTGTAGCCAGCAGAATAGGGGAAGGATCCTGCTCTGCTGTCTGGGACCTGCGTGCTGTCCCCAGCCTGAGGCTCCTATACACAGGACAGACACTGATCTACTGGAGAGACTCCCAGGGAGGCCACCAAGTGTTTGGGGGCTAGAGCACAGGGAGTCTGACAACAAACTGCAGAGCTGTGTCTGTTCATCCTGGGAAAAAAAGAGCCTTGAGGGGGATTTTATTGGTGTGTACAGATACCTGGTGGTAGGACACAGAGAAGATGGAGCTAGGCTCTGCCCAATATTGCACAGTGGTAGTATTAAAAAAAAAAGTGTAACACAAGAAATACCAGCTAGATATTAGAAAAAAATTCCCATCGTAAGTGTGATTGTACTCCTGCACAAGTAGCCTAGAGAGTCTGTGGAACCTCCCTCCTTGGAGATACTAAAACCCTGACTAAGCGTATCTGAAAAATAGACTATTTGCTTCATCCCTCTCTAATTCTGTCACGGAGAGTGTTGGTGGTACAGCCACGGGAGCAGAACAGCACTGCTTGGAGACATGAGCAGAGGTGAATTTCCTAAGCGGGATGTATACATCTGGTGGACTGCAGTTTCTTTTCTAACATTTCTACTCCACAGCCAGTTCCCACACTTCACATTCACATGCACTATGGCCGATTGTTTGTGGCTCAGCCAGGCCCAGCACCAGGGTCCTAGGAGCAGCACACTCAGGCTAATTGGTGATGCATCCAATCTGGCTGGGCGGCCAACCTCTATGCTCTATGGCTCCACCTTGACACAGCATTGGACAACCATGGATGCATGTCCCTCGCAAAGAACTATTGGTTTTGCTGTTACTTGGTATGTTAGGTAGTCAACATACACTGATAATGTGGCTCTGGGGCAGTCTCTGTAACTCTGTCCCTATCTAAAGCCAAGTAGTAGCTGTCACCAGGGTTTCTGTCACTTACTGATCTCCTTCCTCAGGTGTCTAAAAGAAGTGTGAAGCTCACAGTGGTTATGTGAAAAAGTTTGTCTATTGCTTTGTTTTCCAGCTCAAATGTCATTTATCTAATCACTTAGCGCCAGGTAGATATAGCCAATCTTTCCTTCATCTAAATAGTGTCTTCTAGTAGGCTTCATCACATAATGACAAACACCTAGGGCTTTGACCACGATAAAAGGACAAAAAACTTTCTTGACATAAGGTATCTGAAATATAGAATTGATACAAATAGTGACATATTTAATTTTCCACTGTGAAAAATGAAGTATTAAAAGTGAAAAAGACATCCATGAGACAGGAATTCTGCTGCACAAAAATTTGTGGGGTTTGAAGTGCATGTTTATTCAGAGAGAGCATGAAAAATTTATTTGCTCATCAAAAGGCACAGGGACAGGCCAGGGATGAGGGACATCCAAATTCCAATCATTCCCAGTGGGATTTAGAGTTACATTTCATAGCAAGTAACTGTGAATTGGATATGGCAGAGATGTGAACAAGTTTGTTTTGTGTCTGTTTGGCAAATGCAAAACACCCATTCACTTCTGTGTTAACTACAATAATGTAATGAACTTGCTTCTTGCATGCTTTTTTCACAAATTAACCATGCCACTAAAGGGTAAGTTTCTACATTCCTGAATGAAAAGAGATTTTGAAATGTTGCAACTTAGACAACGCCAAGTCATTTTTCTAACCTCCAAAAGCAGATCATTTACTCTCAGACAGAGCAATCTCCAACTCCTTATTGACAACAACTCTATAAAATGCCATTTTTTAGTTTCTAGCAGTCCTAATGAACATGTGATAAAATAGTTTCAATTTTCTAGATCATTCTTTAGTGCTTGAAGTGATCACAGTGGAAGAGTACACAGAATAATACATAATATTAATAAATACTTTTATTTTAAGAGCTTATTTTCTTTTCTCTGAGTGTGATTTGCCAGGTATAATATTTTGTAGTTATTCAAATCATGTAGCTCATCATCAAGCAAAATACATACACAATAAAACTTCAGGTATACAGCCCAAATATTAATTAAAGAAATTTTGTTTGTTTCAGAATTTGTAATTCTTCATTAAAAATTATAGGCTGAGACATATTTATAACTAATGTATTTTTAACTTGAGACTTTTCTCTGTTAATTACAACAAGCAAGCTGTGAGATGAGAACACACCTACTTCTTTATAAACTTTGAGTTCTTCAAAATTGTTTTCTCACACACTTGCATGCTTGAAGTAAACCAGGACCTTAGCCTTTGACATGTACGTTCTGTAAAGTAATATTGTAGAAGACAAATCATTGACCTCTTTGTATTAGAAGTGCATTTTTATTTTCCAGTGGGAGCTGTGAAGCATTGGTTTAACTGGAAACTGCACCAAAAAAAAAAAAAAAAAGTTGGCAGCTGTGAATAATGGGCAGCAGTTACCATTATACTCCAGGGATCTGGACCTTTTTACTTTTACTTTTAACTACCATATTTCATTCATGCAAAACATTTATCTACAGATCAACTATTTTTATGATGTGTTTTCATAAATTGTCTCATTCATTGAAACAAACCCAAACAAATAGCATTTTAGAAAGTTAGGAAGACATCTGTCCTGCAGCAATGCTTGATATTTTCAACGGTTGCTTTAAGAGTACTACACGCCACCTGTCAATATTTGGTAATCCAGGTATGCCATTTTTTAATAACTTCAGTGTATCTGAAAACTTAAAAAATAGTGTTGACTCTAATATGTTCCAGCTGTTCAAATTGTCTTTCCAGACTTCACAGTAAAAAGATTTTTAGAAATATATTTTTTCATACTCAGTAGAACAACTCCATAAACTGAATTGACAGAAGAAATGTTTCTTGATATAACTTAAAGTGCAGTAAAAGGGATCATAAAATAGATGTATCTTGTCAATTCTGCACTCCCAAGAGAGATTGCTTGTGCTGTGTACACTTGCAATTAATTCTGTTTTTTCTCACACCCTTAGAATTTGCACTGTTACTGGTTTGTCTTCTTATCCCAAACGATGACAAAACATAAGACAGTTATAGTGTCTTTTGAAAGGTTATGTACTGTGTAAAAGCACATTGTTGTATTATCTGTAGCATAAATCACAGTTTTACAAGGTTTGATTTGAGTGACTTTAATTTAATTTCCTTTTTAAAAACACTCTCCTTTTCACCATGTGATTTTCCAGTATTCTTTGTGGTTTTTCTCTCTCTCTACATAGAACAAGTTTTCACCGAAAACAACTAAAATAAGTCATTGCATTGTTAAATACAGGACTAACTAGGATTATAGTGCCATATCCACTAGGCCCTGGAGGACATAATGGAGACTCTTGTATATTCTCAGTTCTATTCTTAAACTAATGTGCAAACACCAAAGTTGGGTTATTAATATAAGCAATATTAATATAACTACTTTTATAAATGCACATTATGAGGGGAACTAATACATTTAAAGGGCTAAGCATCTTACACTTCATTCATCCCATAATATGACTTCATCTGTCTTTGAAATTGCAAATATGGTGTTTTCTTGAAAATTTTTAGATTGTAGTGTTTTGTGTACAGAGTTGATTTTCTTTTTGTTTGTTTGTTTGTTTTGTTTTTTTAAAGAATGCAGTCTTAATTCTATTAGTATGAAATAGCACTGTAATGTATTACTCGGTTCTGTAAATTGTGGAATCAGTTAGGTTTTATATCAGTTCTTCACAATTTCTACCAATGAGTTCATATTACTTATTCAGTCACTGTTTTGTGCCTTCGGTGTCAAAGTCAGACTATAATTCTTTTGTTCATCTTCCTTTATGGTGTGTCTTCTGACAAAGACTTTTTTTTTTTTTTTACCCGATTAAAATTTCCAGAAGGTGTTTTGCAGGTGTTG